>ML677336.1:4900609-5176345 GCA_007922305.1 Dermatemys mawii | reverse complement strand
AAAGCTTATGCTCTAATACTTTAGTTAGTCTTTAAGGTGCCACAGGACTCTTTGTCACTTCTGTAGTATCCAAGTGCCTCACAGTCATTAATGGCTTATTTCCTCACAATGCTAAGAGAGTGGGGAAATACTATTCCCATCTGAAAAAAATGGGAAACTGAGAAACAGATCTGTGTGCTCAAGGTCATACAGGAAATCTGTTACTGAGCTGGGAATTGAACCCGAACTCTGGTGTCCCTGTTCACTGTTCTATGCCCGAGACCATCTTTCCGCCCTATTGTACTTTACGCTATTGTGGAAATTGTTCACATGACAGAAAGGAAAAAAAAAAAGTAATATAAGGGAAATAAACTGGAACAGTGAAGAGATTCATATTAGGCCTCTAAATGTATCCTACTATTCCAGTATCTCAAAGCTCTTTTATCCTATACTTTCACCATGATTATATTGTGCATCAAAACTCTTCTTTGTAAGTACAAAAGCAGAGTAACAAAGAAATCTTGTGATACAATCTTCCATATTTTTTCCTCTTAGTAATTATGCTATGACATTCCCACAGTTCATCAGCAGATGGAACTCAGAGTAAAGTTGCTTAATCAGATGATAAGTAGCTGGGAGTTGCATTCCTTGATGTGTTCAGTACCTTGATAAGAGATCTGTAGATCACAGCGGGGAGGAAGGGTGGAATGTCCTTAGATTTGATCGGTTGGTTCCAAGAGTTGGGTCTTTAAATCTGTATCCCATCATTCTTTTTTCCCAATGCATGGAACATGTATTCTGAACCAAATGAGCTCTGCTCTGGAGGGTGAAATTTGGACAGAAAGCTTGTGACGTCTGTGATCAAAACAGAGAAATGTATGGAAGTAATGTTTCCATTACAGTGTTAGGCGTTAGCATTTGAACAGCCCCCTGTCTGAAAACGGAACATGAAATAGGCAGCCCATACGTACAGCCATTTGGCTGAAAGGAGTGCCTATTGCAGTGCTTTAAGCTGACCTAGAGTATACTTAGAATGGACCTAAAATCTAATAATGAAAAATCTGTAAATGATGGACTCCACCCCCACCTCCCAGCAACCGACAAACCAAACAAAAACTCAATATGTGGGGCTGAACCGCCCAAATCAGTGGCATAAATCAAAATGTTCTTTTGGTGTTTCCTAAAGTTACAGTAAATCAGTGATGAGGGCAGCTCCCATTTACTGACCTGGTATGAGCCTGCTCAACAAACAATTGATGACATCCAGATAAACACAAAACATGGGCACAACAGTGCATTGCTTGGTTTGCATTTTGATTTGCAATATTCATTCTCCAAAAGGATGTGTGAACTCCCTGGAGGTTTACCAGATGTGAAGGATATACATTTGTGTATATGTTTGCTGACTGAAGTAGGCATTGCATGATACAACGTTTACCTTTACCTATGCTCAAAACACTGTATCCTCCTGCTTTGCATGTTCAAACAAGCCCTTCTTGGCTAGATTACAGTGTGTGAACAGCTGGTTCCTGAGATGCTGCAGTGTCCCGATGTTACCCAAACAATCAATACATTTTTTTAAAATACTTTAGCCCAGAGGGAAACTTTGTTTGGTATGTCAGAAAAGGGCTACAGGTGGTTTCTCTGTGAGGATTTCACCAATGTATCTATCACAGTGAGTATCCCTAGAATAGAAACAAAAACTAATCAGCAGATGTTGAGCAGATTCAGACTCCATTTATAAGCATCTTTTACAGGAGACAGGTTTCAGAGTAGCAGCCTTGTTAGTCTGTATCCACAAAAAGCACAAGTAGTATTTGTGGTGCCTTAGAAACTAACAAATTTATTTGGGAATAAGTTTTCATGGGCTACAGCCCACTTCATCAGATGCATAGAATGGAACATACAGTTGGAAGATCTCTCTCTCTCTCTCTCTTTATATATACACACACACACACACGCACATACAGAGAACATGAAAAGGTGGAAGTTGCCATACCAACTCTAGGAAGCTAATTAATTAAGATGAGCTATTGTCAGCAGGATAAAACTTGTAGTGGTAATCAGTATGGCCCATTTCAGGCAGGTGTGAGTAACAGTCAGGGGATAGTTAACATTCTCTGTATATATAGAACAACTTCACACATTTCAGATAACTAAAGCACAAAAAGTTGCATTTAAAGAACTTCCTCTACATATATGTAATATGGATTATGAAAGGAAAGGTCTATTTCTAGCTCTTCAGTCCTTTTACTTCTCAGCTCTTTATGTATTATCAACTTCACAGTTTATGAAGATATTAAATAAACAATTCTACCACATTGCTTGACATGA
Organism: Dermatemys mawii; assembly: GCA_007922305.1. Lineage (NCBI taxonomy): Eukaryota > Metazoa > Chordata > Testudines > Dermatemydidae > Dermatemys > Dermatemys mawii. The sequence goes on along the minus strand of ML677336.1, from coordinate 5,174,032 downwards.
TGTGCTTTTTGAAATTATCAGCCTAGAAATAGAATTTGTCATTGCATATTACTGCTCATTCAAAGAAACACTCATCATTTTCTCCAGAAGACTACTACTAATGGAAAAATGCATTCATTATAGTCAGAAAGTAAAAATGGTGGAATACAGCATAGCAGTACAGAGACAGCATGACACAAAATCTATTTATTTTAAATACTGCAGATTTTCCTAATGATCAATAATATTAATTCCACGTTTTCAGTGAAACATAGGTATACAGGAAATTGTGGAGAGATGAGCATTGTGTCAAGTGTAAAAAAGAAAAATGTATTCTGTTTTGAAGGGGTTAATTAAGATAAAGATGGAGAAAAATACTGTCTACTTAAAATATCTTGAAAGTAATTTCTGTTTTATGCAGTTAACTCTTAATGACATGTATCATTCAGCAGAGGTTTGGGGATTTTGCAGCTCTTGGTTTTCAATGACACAGTATGATTGGATCCCCAATTGCAAGAAAGGCTAGAGATCTGCGTTTGCTTTAGTCTATGTGAAAGCATTGTCAAAGTCACAGAAGGAACATGTCCAAACTAATTATGAAGGAAGTTATTGGCTTTGTTCATATAAGAACCCCTTTATGTTTGATGAGTGGGTAAATTATGTGATCTCACATTCATTCTGCAGTGCATCCTCCTCCTCCTCCTCCTCCTCATCATCATCAAAAAAGCCCTCGGTTGACATTTTTGCCCACAGGCTGCTGAGAGCTGATTATTCTTCTAATCAGAACCATCATAATCAGGGGAGACAATTAGCTAGGTTATGTTTCTGCTGATTTCTCTGTGTCCCTTAGCATCAGATGGTTTTGAACTTGCTTGAATCATATCAACAAGTATTTTGGTAATACCTGTTCTGCTCCACCTGCTGTCATTAGGACCCTCTTTTCATCCCTTGAAGTACTGGATTTTACTTACTTATAGTAAATTGATGCTGCAAGGTATTGCCGTCTTTCCAAGGAGAAAACTTGCCAGACTTGCCAACAAATGGAAAGTTTAAGCATCTAGTCTGTAGCATAAAACTGTACTACATGATATTGAGATAGTGTATTTGTGTCTAACCCTAAATTTCTGCCATTACAGAAGCATTTTAGTTTATAAAGTAAATATATATTTAGAATAGACTGATATGTAATCAAATACACAGCATGGATATGTCATGCATGCAGAGCACCTGTGTGTTACTGCATCACAATGTGCTCCTTCTCCCAGCATTTACCTTCTGGTTTTCATTAGTATTGTTTTCATACAGCAGATGCTGTTCTGCTTAACAGGATTTGTCATCCCCAGTGGCCTTCTTGATAGCTGAATGAATCAAATATTAGATAATGGGAGTGATTCTGCTTTGTTACACCAGTGTAAATATGGAGTAACTGCACTGAAATGCGAGAGCTACCCCAGAATTACATTGGTATAACGGATGCCAGAATTTAGTCCAGTATCTGTTGGAGTAGACTTCTCTTCCAGTACAAACAACAAGGAGTCTTTGTGGCATCTTAGAGTCTAACAAATTTATTTGGGCATAAGCTTTTGTGGGCTAAAATCTACTTCATCAGATGCATGGAGTGAAAAAAAACGATAAGCAGAATATATATGATAGCACATGAAAAGATGGCAGTTTCCTTACCAAGTGGGGGGTCAGTGCTAATGAGCCAATTCAGTTAAGGTGGAAATGGCCTATTCTCAGCAGTTGACAAGAAGGGGTGAATACCAACAGAGGGAAAAATTAATTTTTAGTGCTAACAAGGCCAGTGCAATCAAGGTAGCCCATTTCCAACAGTTGACAAAGGCCGGGGTGAGTATCAGCAGAGGGAAAAATACTTTTTGTGATCACCCATCCACTTCCAGTCTTTATTCAGGCCTAATTTGATGGTGTCAAGTTTACAAAATAATTCCAGTTCTGCAGTTTCTTGCTGGAGTCTCTTTTTGAAGGTATTTTGTTGAATAATTGCCATGTTTAAGTCTTTTATTGAGTGTCCAGGAGATTGAAGTGTTGTTCTACTTTTTTTTTTAAATATTACAAATCTGACATTAAGAATTTTGTCCATTTATTCTTAGATACTGTCCAGTTTGGCCAATGTACATGGCAGAGGGGCATTGCTGGCACGTGATGTCATATATCACATTGATAGATGGGCAGTGAACGAGCCCCTGATGGCGTGGCTGATGTGGGTAGGTCCTATGATAGCGTCCCTTGAACAGATATGCGGACAGAGTTGGCAATGGGATTTATTGCAGGGATTGGTTCCTGGGTTAGTGTTTTTGTTGTATGGTGTGTAGTTGTTTGTGAGTATTTGCTTCAGGCTGGGGGACTGTCTGTAAGCAAGGACTGGCCTGCTTCCCAAGGTCTGAGAGAGTGAGGAATCATCCTTCAGGATAGGTTGTAGATCAGGGATGGGCAAACTTTTTGGTCTGAGGGCCACACTGGGGTTCAAAATTGTGTGGAGGGCTAGGTAGGGAAGGCTGTGCCTCCCCAAACGGCCTGGCCCCACCCCCTATCTGACACCCACCCATTTCCCACCCTCTGACCGCCCCCCTCAAAACCCCTGACCCATCCAACCCCCGCAAGCTCCTTGTCCCCTGACTGCTCACAAGCCATTAGTTACAAGAGAAAACAGATGAACCACATATAGATTTTTTATTTTTATTTATTTATTTATTTTTTAAAGAAAAGGGCAGTAGCCCTGTTGCTAAGGCATGTGAAAGAAAAAGCAGGAAGTGGCAGATGATTATACCAAGTAATAAGATCTGTAACTTTTTTTTTCCTTAGAGGATGCAATGTTTTGGGGTTTTTTGCTATTATCAGTGTAAACTCCATTGCATATGTCTAACATTAAAATTTACATTCAAGTATGAATGTTTTAATGCTTGTTCAATAGTAGAAACTATTCCAATTACTACTGTATGTTGGAATTGCCTTCAGATTAAATACAACATATTTTCCAAACTTTCAGATTGTCCTGTCCTTAGATGAAACAATTCACTCTGTCAATATGTTCCTTTTTTTCTCACTAGTAAGTGAATTAACTAAGCTAGTCAGGATGGTGGAATTTGTAGCTAAAGTAGTCCTGATCCTGCATGTGTTAAAATCAATGGAAGTCTTAGGAACAGAATCTGGGTATGTATCATTTTATAATGCTAAGTAACGTCAGGATGCAGGGTTTTAGTTACTTTGTAACTTAAAAATAACAATGTCAGTATCTTCAGTTCAACAGAGAAAAAAAATCTAATTTTAAAAATATAAAAATGTCAATATTGGTCAATAACTCCAAAATAGTAAGAACTTGTCTTATATGTTATGATGCACTAGAATTTGATCTGTAAGTTTCAGATTGAGAAGTTTAAAATAATTGATTTTTCATGAAAGGAAGAACAAGTTTCAATTAGCCTTAATGTAAGTCTAGCCATCTGCAATGGATGAAAGGAAATAAGTGTTCCATAACTCATGCATTATGGGTGTACAAACTTGAACAGATTGCGTGTAACACTGTATCAAAAATTGATATTAACCAGTAAAGTTGATTTAGTCTCTTTCTGTATGGATAATTAAGAGTATTGTATCAACAAGAAAAAGTGAGCAAATTACATGGTGAGGTAAATTAATCTGAAACATGAGCACATAGGTATTGTGTGCAACTGTCTACATGCAGAGTCCTGGAGAGATCTATGGAGTTATATTGATGAAGCTTTGAGGTCTTTTTTGTTTTATCTTGCCCAGTGTGAGGATTGGTGGTGATGATGTTGTGACCTTTTAATGGGCCAAAGAACCATATTTAAAATGTTAATCCTGGCAAGATCTTTTATCTCTCTTACCTTGTGATACAGAGTAAGTGTCTGCTCATTAAAGTAAAAGTTTTTTAACCCTCTCCCTTTGGGGACTAAGACTCAAGTATTGAATGCTATGACCCTCAATAGCTTAGTTTCCTGGAGATGGAAAATATATATAAAAATATATATATATATAAAAACTAGAAGAGAAATTACATCATAATATTGATGATTCTTACTATGAAGTTATTTCATAAAGTGCTGTGTTACATCTCATAACTTGTTGTGTTCAGTCACTTGTGTGGTTTTGTCTGATGTCAACAACAATAAACATTGCATTTTGGCTGAAAAACAACTATTCAATATTTGGTACCTGTGGAAGTAGAGATAATTTGTTGAACTGTTACCTGGACAGTTAGGCCCCAATTCAGTAAAACATTTAAACATTTAATGGTGGTGTAACTATATTGGTCCCAGAGTATTAGAGAGACAAGGTGGGTGAGGTAATATAAATATGTACATACAAGAAACCCATAAATCACCACACTTACCTTAAGAGATCTAGTAACCATCCCAAAAACACCAAGAAATCTGTTCTCTACACCGAGGCACTCAGATACCACAGAATATGCTCACAGTGAAGGTCTGGGATATCACCTTGACACACTTAAAACTGCCTTCACCAAACCAGGAGAAGACACCAGAGAAGTAGATTGCATTGTGGAAGAGGCTACCCAAATACCCCTAGAGAACTTGCTTCAATATGGGAGCTGCGGGTGGGGGAAACCTTTGACTGCACACCCCTAATTGTTACCTATCGTCCCACTCTGGAACACATATGGGGTGTCAGTAAACCATTACAACCCATATTTGATGGGGATCACATCTTGAAAGAAATCTTTCCCAAACCCCCTTTTCTTGCCATTAAACAATGCCCAATATTGCCGTCAGAGGCAAGTTCCCCACAGATCAGGACACAACAAATCAAAGCAGCACCAGTCCTTGCCATAACAGATGCAAAATTTGCAGACATATCTCCACTGCTACAATGATCTATACCACCACCCCTTAACACATATCAAGATTCATGGGTCCTGCACATGCTATCACAACATGGGATGTACATCATTCGGTCTGGGTCTACATCAGCAAATTAGGTCAGTATAACCACGTCACTCAGGGTTGTGAAAAATCCACACTCCTCAGCAATGCAGTTAAATCGACCTAACTCCAGTGTAGATTGTGCTAGGTCGATGGGAGAATTTTCCTGTTGACTTAGCTACTGCTTCTCAGGGAGGTGGAGTATCTAAGCGGATGGGAGAAATCCTCCTGTTGGCGTAGTAGTGTCTTTATTGAAGTGTTACAGCATCACAGCTATGCCATTGCAGCATTTTATGTGTAGATAAGCCCAAAGTGCACTAACTGCCTCAATAACAGTGATGTTGGTGAAATGAGATAATCAATATGCTCTTGAATGAACTCGCTCAGAGAAATGATAAAGACAAAAACACAGTATCACCTGTGGGAGAACACTTTTCATAAAGTTATTACTTTGTGTCTGATCTCTCTATCCTTGTCCTCAAACAAAATCTGCACAACAGCTTCAGAAGGTCTAAGTCTGCTAGACACCAAAAATCATGGACTTCATAAAGACACTGGCTTTATGGCTCATTACAACAGTCTTTAAGCCACTGACCCGCCTTTGTTCTACAGCTGTAGAGATGTTAACTGCCCATTTCACCTTGAATAGTCTCTTGCAACATGTTTTAACTCCTTGTTTGTTCCAGCCTTGTATTTAGCTGGGGGCTTGGCTACACTGACACTTCATACTGCTATAAAGCCTCCCAGAGTGCTCTACCCTATTCCCCGTCTGCACTGGCAAGGCACGTAAAGTGCTCTGACTAGCTGGTGGAGGACTCCTTGTACTCCACTTCCCCGAGAGGATTAACAGCTGTTGCATATTGGGTGAGACGCTTCAGGGTCAGTGGGGATGAGGAGTTATGTTACTGCGCTCTGATTGACGTCTGGAAATGCCCTATAATCCTCTTAAATCAAGTGGTCACTCTTCCCTTTGTTGTGAAATCATTGCAGGACTGTGGAAGTGCCTTTTCAGAGCTCCGTTTCAGACAGCACCTGCTTATCAGCGCGAGGCAAAGCAAACAAAGCAAACCTTTACTGAGCGAGTGAGTGAGAGGCCGGGGGCTAGAGGGGACTGAACGTACAAGATAGTGCTGACACACTCTCATTACTCCAAAAACCCACTCTTTCTCTCCCTTCACATACACACAACACACTCCAACCCACCCCCACCTCATTTGAAAAGCATGTTGCAGCAACTTGAATGCTGGGATAGCTGCCCATAATGCATCACTCCCAATGCCACTGCAAGTGCCGCAAATGTGGCCATGCCAGTACGCTTGCAGCTGTCAGTGTAGACAGCCTGGAGCGCTTTCCCTAGTGCGCTTTCCGAAGGCTGGTTTAACCCAAAGCGCTCTACAGCTGCAAGAGTAGCCAAGCCCTATGACACTTTGAGTACCTTTCCCAAATCTGAAGAAGAGCTCTGCATAAGCTTAAAAAGAATAAAACATATTACCTTCCTCCTCCCTCCCTCAATCTCTTTAAACATATACTTAAGTCCTATTTACTTAAGTCTCACGCATAAGGGCAGTCTTGCATAGTGCTACTTTCCAGAATTGGAGCCTTAATAGCTAGATAGATATCTAGCTTTAACCTTTAGCCCCTTTTAAAAACTCTGGTTAGTTGTAGCCTCTGCAGCTTAGAACCTATGTGTCAGGCTTTATTAGTTCTAATTTTAATTTAAATAGAAATCTATTTAATTCCAGTATTAGCAAGATCATTCTTCTGTCTTGTGACAATGTCCTATAAATTGCTTCAAAGTATATCAGAATTTCAGTATTTGAACATATTAAGATGTGAATAATACCAAAACTTTAAGAGCAAAAGGTGCTTATTAATAAGTGAATAAATAGTTTGGAAACAGAAATAAAATAGCCAGTGCTATGCTTGTGGAACAACTCAGTTCCCATAGCTCAGTGAAAACAATACATTGTTCTAACTAATGGCAACAATTTTCCATTTGGCAGATTTCTCTGTGTTTCTGTGAATTACAAAGATGATGTTTTAGGATTTAGAAGAAGGTTATTTCGTACTCTGGAATGGATCAGAAAATATAGATACCTAGGAGTAGTACAGAATGATGGAATCAAAATGAACAGATTTATTTTTAATCGTAATCAATGTTGTTCCCTTGACATAAACACTAAGTCATATATAATATTCTTCCTAAAGTTTCATGATCAGAAACTCAAGTTTACTGGTGAAATAATTAATCATTTAAAGTAAATTGTTTGCCTGACTGCTGGGACATGCAGGTATCTAGTGTGAATAATAAAAAAGAGGTTTTCAGTATATTTCCTTTTACAGAAGAAATGAAAAGTTAGGGAAGTAGAGAAAATGGCCTCCATCTGCTCAGCATATTGTCTGCAAATTTGGTGAAGGCCAAAGCCTTAAATTACCATTTGCTGGACGGTATAATTTCCTTCCTAAAGCCTTTGGAATATGAGGAGATTTATCATTCAAAGGAGTGCTCTACAGATGTTTCTTGCTGTCATTGTTTTGTAGTGGGGAGCAGGTGTAAAACAGGTTTGATTATGTGTGCTGCACCATAAAAATTCCCACAGCAGGTGTTAGGGGCATAGATAACCTCCCAAGAACCTTAGAAATTGAGAGAATCTGCAGAATTGAGCATAAGAGGATTGTGCTATTAATCCAGCATGTTTGATTGTAAGGTATGCACATGTTATGGGCATTATATAAAGAGAATAATAATCTCCATTATCCATGAAGTGCATTAACATCTTACAAATAAAGGTAACCTAAAGTACTCACTCTGTTTTTACTCAGTCCTTGCTTTGGCCAAACTCCCATTGTAGTCAGTGGGAGTTTAACTGAGTTTGAATCAGAGGATTTTATCAAAAAATAAGGAAAACCTGGAATCCTTCATTTGCATAAAATGAACTGAGGCAAATATGAAAACTTTCTTGGAAAGCCATGTCTCCCGTTTGGACCTAGTGTTCTAAAGTCATCATTTAAATTATGAAGTATCTGTCTTAAAATGTCACAAACTGGGAAATTCAGAGATAATATGTCAACTCAAATCTAAATCTACCGTATAGTCCTCCCAACACCTAAATAATTGTACATACCAGGTGTGCTTCAGTATCTCAAGAATCAGAGGGGTAGCCGTGTCCCTGGATACTTCCATTGCATGCATCCGACGAAGTGGGTATTAGCCTACGAAAGCTTATGCTCTAAAACTTTAGTTAGTCTTTAAGGTGCCACAGGACTCCTTATCGCTTCAAAATCTCGTCATCTTGGGGCTAATTAGAGATCAAGTTTTATCCTTAACTCTGGGTAGGTTTTAATTAGTGATGAGGAAACCTTGGGAGGTTCAGAGGTTCCATTCAGGTGTTCATCAAAGCTTTTGACCCAGCACAACACTTAAGTGGAGACATCTAGTGAACTGATCTGTATTCCAAGCAGGTGTTATCTCTCTCCCTTGTGATTCCCCATTACATGCCCAAATCTTTCCTTTCCTATAACTGTCTCATCAAAAGTTACAGGGTCTTGCCTCTGTCCTTAGCCCCCTTGTCTTTGAAAACCCATGTAACAATAACATACCTGGCTATAGTTTAGTAATAATTTTTTTAAAGGAGAAACGGTTTATGTGTAAGTATAAATATCTATAAAATAGTATAAATTTACTGATAGTCAATCACGGCTCCATTCATTGCAGCCTATAATAAATATGTAATGTGTTTATAGAAAATACTGCCTTATAGGTTCATGATTGGGAGTGCTTTATTGCTGTTACACTGTCATTAGAGATAAGGAAAACAATTTAATTTGTCTATAGTATTCTCTACTTCTCATCTTAAACTGTAGTGTAGCATTCTCTGCTCTTTAAACAGTTGTGGTGTCCTACCAAAGAGGTGGCCATGAGTCAGCTGTGGGAGAAGTGATTTCTGTACTGACTGAAGATGAGAATTGTGTATATACTTTGCTGAAGCCCTTTGGGATGAAAGGTACTGTGAAGAGTGGTGGTGCATTTTAGTAGTTTTTAACCATTTTGAAAGTTATGCTTTTGAAAGAGTCTGTCTTTCTCTCAAAATAAAATGGTCAAATTCTGACTATATTGCATCCATTACTCATGTTGAGTGAAAGTCATACATACAGAAAGGATACATTTGAGGATTAAGTGCTATAGAATGTAAATAGAGATGCAGAATCAAATAAACCCCATAATGGGAATATAATTGAACAGTACAAATTTTCAAAATGATAGTGTTTGCACCCACTGTATAGAATTATATCATTTACTAGACCTCATTCCGTTAAAAAAAATATTAGTAATTGTTGTCAAATAAGATTTGTAATTGTTGTCCAACAGACAAAATATTACAAAGATTACAAGCTGCTTTATAGGGCTTGAAATGTGTGTTAACTACTTATGATAAACAATTTCTTCCTTCTTGTATTTAACTATGACACTCTGAGTATGTATCCAAGACATGAAGAAGAGCTCTGTGTAAGCGCGAAAGCTTGGTCCAATAAAAAATACTAGCTCACCCACTGTATCTCCCTAATATCCTGGGACCAACATGTCTGCAACACTGCATACAGTATCTCAGTATATTCTCTTATGTCAGATACCAAAACACAGATTGTATTACAGACTAATTGCCATTTTAAAAAGCTAAGCAGAGCTATTTGAATCAACCCTCCCTTGAATCAGTATCTTTCTATTTTGTTTGAACTGGATAATTTACAGAGACACATTTATCTGGAAAAAATGTTTTAAGTGCATTTGTTCTGAGACTGTGTGTACCAACATTCAGTCTGATGGCAAATTTAATAGACTAGTTGTACTGTAAGTCTTTAGAAAAAATAACGGTATTAGAATAATATTTCTATCATTAATAATAGCTTTACTTGATGCTGCTGTAATATCTATTATAGAACTGTATTTTTCTCTTTAAATTTCAGTGTGCCTGGAATGCAAGTGTGTCCTTTTAAAAGACTTGAATATAGAAAATTAAAAAGATAGAAGTTTAAATTATTAAATGTCCCTCTAGAATCCTCTCTTAAATTGTTCTCTTGATGTCATTAAGGTCAATCTTTTTTTCTCATGATATCATAACTAAACATGGTTGAACTATTTGTTACAAACAATTTATTCATTGATTGTGGCCCATTTTTCTGATATCAAATAGTCTGTGTATAGATTTTTTTACACACATTTTATTTATTCTTAATGGTTCAAATAGATCTGGCAAATGTATTTGAACTTATGAGTTGTTCATGACCTGTTCATAGCAAGGACCTCTTTGAGTATTAGAGATTAAGATTTCCCTAATTTAGTAGTTAGTTTCCTGTCGCACTGTATAGCTTACCTTCTCTGATTTGATCCTCTTATTTTTATAAATCCTGATTCACAAATCCATCTGTATTCAGAACAGCATTTCATTATTTGCATTAACTTTAAGCACTTGTTAAAGCCCGTTGAAAACTACTTTAATTAAGGGTCATGCTACTATTCAGTTGTTGAGGTCCTACAGGATATTTTGCAAATAATTGAGAGAGCTACCCATACTGTATTTTAAGATACATAGGTCTTGAAATAACTGTTTTTCCTTCACAGTAACAATATTTTTAGCATGTTACAAAAATTGTCTAGTCCCAGAAGTGAAAGTAGTATACCCCAAGACTAACAAAATACAACGAAACTGACCATAACTGAGTTGTCCGGTGGCACCTTAAAGACGAACGGATGTATTTGAGCATAAGCTTTCGTGGGTAATGCATCTGAAGAAGTGGGGATTTTTACCCACGAAAGCTTATGCTCAAATACATCTGCTAGTCTTTAAGGTGCCACCAGACTTCTCCTTGTTTTTGTGGATACAGACTAACACGGCTACCTCTCTGATACTTCATAACCGAGTTGGAAATTAACAATATACTTAACTTTCCTAGAAAAGGTGAAATAAGTATTCTGTATTTTTGCAGCACCCTCCTATAGACTCTAAATTGTAGACTAGGGAAGAGAACTTATATTATATATTGCTTTTTGGGTGTTCATGTTGCTACTTGAATGCAACCAGGTTGGATCATTTGAGGTGTTAGGTGTTGCTATGAAAAAAGTGTTTTTTCATCTTACTGCACTTTGTAATAGGGCGTGGCATTGACACCATTTCGGTGAAAAGTTGTGAAATTATGGCAGTACATATGAAGTTTGTTAAACATGAAAATAAGGGGATTTTTTTTTAGAACAATGTATATAACTTTTGTGTTTGCCAATAAGGAATTTAATAGTTAATGTAATCCAGCTAACTTTTAGCAGTCCTAGTAGCTGTTTTTTTGAAATTCTAAATTGATTGCTAAGTTTATCAATCAATTCAGAGATCAATTATAAGCAGATGTATAAACAGTTGGGATGTTTTATACACCTGGTAACTATATTTGCTTAAATATAAATTCACTGTCATTTACTGTCCAAGTCTTCAGCTGGTATAAATAGACCTAGCTGTTTTCCATGGAGTATTGAAGTCAATGGAGCTATGTCGATTTACACCAGCTGGCTCTAATTCTTTAGTCTGACTTTAATATATTAGTGGGAAAATTTGTTTGCAAAGATGAGCTGCATTAGTGTCAGTGAACTATTTATTCTGTACTCCTCAAGGTGGAAATTGACTCCACTTTATGTATATCAATCACATTGTAGGTCAACACGCCTGTCGTGCCAGCGTTCTTTCTTTGGCTTTGAGTGTGAAAAACAAGACCTTTCGGCAAATGGGGCATTGTTCTCCATATCCATTAATAGATGTCAGTGCATGCCTCAGGCAGGATTAATAAATACCAATCATGGAATCACATTGCATCAAGCCTGACAGACTCTGGCTTCTAGGTTAGACACATGGTCAACATATGTTGTTATGCACTGCAGATCTGGACTCTTTAGCACTAACTTATAATTATTAGTGCCCTGTATTTGCCCAGTTTAATTTTTTTAAAACCCTCAATTTTAATTTTGAATGGGGAGAATTTTTGCCCCCTAATCTCTGCTGATCCTAAAGCAAGCATGTTAGTGTATCTGAAATCTGAGAAGCGGACCATGATGTTCATTAAAAAAAAAAATCTGTCAGTTAATAAACAAGTTTGTTGAGAAGGCCTAGGCTGTGGCATGCATATTGATGTGGATCTTGTGTTTGCAAGTAAGTTTGTACTAAACATAATATAAAAGGAAAATCTTGAGAGTTTCTGTGAATATTTGTAGGGGAGTGAGTGTGACAGTGGGGATAGAGTGGTGAGTATTTTGATGGCAATGTATAGAAATGTGTGGATACTAATTATCAGCTTCACAGTCCACCTGAGAGAAATTGGATTAAATGTTGAGAGCCAGGTCATGATGATAACATTACTGGATAGAACCAATATGAACAAAAGTAACTGAGAAATCCACATGAGCACATGTCACCAAATCAACCTAGCAGAGAGGCTGGCATTGTTTCAGGCATCATGGTTCCACAGTCTGGATAAAGAGTCTGTATGGAAACCCAGGCTGACTTGAGTGTCTGCTTGGATGTGGTACCCTCTACAGTTTGTGTGACTCTGGTCATCAGTACTGAAGTTTACTGTAAGTCTAAGTAACGCCTTTGACAGAATAACTCCTCCTCTACCCTCCCTTCGTCCTTCCCCCTCCATCTGCCTCAGATAGATGTCCACAGCAATGAAAAAAATCAATAAACAGGTAGAGGTTGAAGTTGCAGGAATTAAAGGTATCAGAGCTGGGAGAAGTTGAGGATGGGAGTCGGGCCTCTTTGGGATCCATTCTGACATTCCGCACAGCATGGGAGTGTCCCTCTTTACTCTCTTACTTTATCGCTCTCAGGTTTTGGCATAACTGTGCCACTGAAGCCCCACAGACCCGACAAGTGCTTCACTTCACAGCCTGTAACAGAGCAAAAATTCTTAGAGATGAAGAGGAGGGGCACGTCTGTTTACTTTGAACCAAAGTTCTTTTTCAAATGCAGACTTTAAGAAAGAACAGTGTTATTAAAAGGAATGAAAAATGTCCACATCATAGCCTCTCCGCACTGCCTGTTGATGAAGTTAAATGGGGAAAGGTGTTGCAGGATTTGAGCATCCCTAGAGCACTCAGATTTATAGGTGGGAAATAAACGTTGATTTCTTTGTTTCCCCCTCCCTCTTACGTTTTCTCAGGAAAGAGCAATTAGTTTCTATTTTGTATGATTGCATTATCATTGCATATATATCTTTCTGGAGTCCTGGCTATAAAAAGACAATATAGGACCCAGCTGTACAAATAAACATAGTTATGAGTTTGAGGAGGATATATTAATAGTAAATGGAGTCTACACATCTTTGCATAGTTAATAAACAGCTTTTTAAAAGAAGTCCTCCATATTTTTAAGTCTGGTGCTTTGATGTAGCCATAGTTTCATATGCATCACTGAGATGGGGAAAGTTTTCTGAAGGCTTAGTGCTTTTAATGGAATGTGCTATTTGAGGACATTATACTTATACATAAGAGAAAACAAAAAAGAGATATTACTTTTCTGCTGAAATCCACCCCTTTCTCTTTTATCTGGTGGTGTCTCTGATGTAATTCCACCAAAACAAACCTCACCCTTCTGACTATAGTTTTCACAGAGTGGAGGGTCAGTTTCAACCCTCAGGGCTGCTCAGTTCTAAATGTGTTCCTCTGATTAAAAACCAAAGGTCAAGTTAGCTTTGCTCTCCTCTTTCTTCTCACTCTCCTTCTCTTTAAATAAGTTGTCTGTCAGTTTTAGCAGGTAGCATAATGTGCCATATTTGTTGGCAGTTTATCAGAAGGGTAAACTTGTTTAACAAAAAATAAAATGTCTACAATGAACAGAGTGATTAATAACCAGGGAGAAAAGGATGAATCCCAAAGGAAAGACAAACTATATAAACAGGTCTGTGCTCTTGAAGCGCAGTTTAATGCCATTCCGTTCTGTGCCATGCCACTGTGCTGTCTTGTCTTTGATTCTCTTCTCTTTCTCCCATTCCAAGGAGCATGCCATATTTTGCTCCTTGGGAAGGCAGCAGGAATAAGAGGTGAAGTTAGCTCCCTGGCACATTTGTACAAAGTGAAAAGGCAGGAAGACTGTATCAGCTTTTACTGCAAAGGCAATAGGTTGTTGCAGTCTGTTGTAAAACAGTAATTTGAAGTCTGATGAACTCTCAAGTGCAGGGACTGGATTCTGCTCAGCTGTGTAATTGTGATGGAAGTGGGCCAATGAGAGCAGAGGCTTGGGCACAATCTTTTGGTTGCCTGTTTTCTTATGGAAGCCTGACAATCACAGAGCAGCTTTAGCTGAATGCATGTAGGGTGACCAGATAGCAAATGTGAAAAATCGGGATGGGGTGGGGTGTAATAGGAGCCTATATAAGAAAAAGGCCCCAAAATAGGGACTGTCCCTATAAAATCAGGGCATCTGGTCACCCTAAATGCATGTAACTATGTCTTATTTTGATCAGCTGTATCATAACAAAGACATGTAATTATCATAATCTAACAATTAGTCTGGCATTCTTTCCCAGTGTTTAATTACTGCCGATAAATGAGAATTTAATAGAGGACATAATGAGAAGAGAATAACTTTTACTCTGCTTCATGTACTTAAGTTGCCTCTGTCTTGGTATGATTTTGTGGCATTGCTTGAAGACCAGTCTTGATCATTTTCCTTGTTTGTTCTGTCAGTCATTATTTTGTCTCCTAATATTCTTTTCTCATAATATATGAACTTCTCCTAACTTGTGAAATTGTAACATATACAACTGAAAGGTCATGGTCAAATCTTCTTTTGCTTTCATTTTTGTTTGCTTGCTTGCTTTCTGAGGTTGGTAAGACAATTTTAGATGCCCTAAAATGTCATTTATTTCATTATACGCTTTTCTTAGCATCTGGAAAATGCTGAATATTCTTCTGATTTGAATGGAGCTGAAATTAAAATAGCTCTTTGATTACTTCATTATTTGCATCATAATTAGTGATGGTGTCACCACAGCTATATGAGCAGAATTTATTTAATGTTGTGGCAAAGCCAGTAGAGGGAGCAGAAAAGCATTAATGAGGGCCACAAAAACAGCAGCTCTAAAATAAATTCACAGCAGTAAAATTAGGTACTTAACCCCACAACCCCAGAGGTTATTAGCAAGCATGAAACTTTCCCCATCATATTACAGAAAGTTTAAGGTAGATCAAATATGGATTTGGGGGGGACTGTATAAAAGAACAGAGAATGAATAAGAATGAATACACATAGGGTTTCCTGTTATGCGCTACCATGCTTCCATCGGGATTCAATGGAAGTATAAGTTTAATTCTGGATGCTAAAAGGTTTTGAATAAATCTGTTTCTTAAGAGTTGAATAAGTCACTGATAATGTGTTGATTGCTGTGTTGCATATAATGACACACACCTGTAAGAGAGATCAGTGCTGCTTTAGGTAGATACATATATCAAATACATCTGAAGGGATATTAGAATGTTGTCATACTAGACATCAATATCTCTCCAAAAAGGGTTTAATTTTGCCTGAGATTGTACTGTACTATTTCATGGAGAAATACCCAAATGTACATTCAACTCTCAAAACAATATCCTTGTATGGTGCTGTTTCCGACAAAGCCCAGCTAGTTTATTCATTTGTTCTTTCTTCCTTTTCTGCTCTTCTGTTATATTTATGTTAAGAATGTGTTGGCTCACTGAACCTGATTCACTGTTGCCCTGCACTTTGTGTCATCAGTAATACTAGGAGAAATGAGTGTTTAATGTTCTGATTTGGTAACATCCACTTTGCACAGGTAACAGAGAATCAGGGCAATCGACTACTCCTGAGGCCGTAATCAAGACTAGAATTTCAACATTCATAGTTACAGCACTTACTTGAACTAAATTCCTGTTAAAATTAAAGACCTTTCATTCGAGAAAACAAACTCTGAGGGAGAAAAGGGATGACACTATAGAAGAAAGTGTTTCCTGTGCACTCTGTTTAAAATAGAGCAGCTGCTAGCAGAATATGTACTTAAGTAAGTATATGACTTATGATTTGTATGGGAGAAGCAATAAGCAAAAGCTAATGCAGTTTTTTACCCATCTATATGATAATGGACAATTAATGTCAGCTGTGCTATTTTTTAAACCAGGTTTTTATATTGTTTATTTAAAGAAGGAAAGAAAGAAAAGAGAGTGACATAGAGCTGCATGCAAAATATTATTTCATTCTAAATATCTAGTTAAATAAATCATTTCTTATTTCAGTAGCCAACAAAGTTATTAAATTCAAGATGAGGCTTGCATATGCTTCAGAATTTATAATTGTGAAAAAATGTATGTGCACAGACTGTGTGCTTGAATTTGCATTAATGGATAAGCAGAGCACCAGAATTAGGTTCAAAACATTTTTGTTGTCGTCATATTTCTGTCATTTAAATTGTCATGCAGCTTTTTCACCATGTCCTGAATTCTTGGTGTTGAGGATTAAAAAAACAGAAACAGGAGGCATCTGAGAAATTAAGTATCCGTATGTCTGTTGTCTTTCCCAACTATTCTTTAGTGGTATCAGTATAAGTTTTGTGTAATAATCTCATTTGTGTAGGTTATGGAGAAATTTTGGGTTACAAGGTACTTTGCTATCTGTTTTTTGTGTCTCTAATGCCTCTTACCACCTTACAACCAATTAGGCAGCTCAGAAGTATGTAAGTTTCCATGGCACTGAATGAATGTCACGTGACAGAAAATAAAGGTTATTGTTTGAAGGATAGACATTTTTGCTCTAAGAGAAAGCATAAAAAGAAAATTGCATTACTAACAACAGGAATATTTTCAGAATCCTCCTGACTGCAGGGTCCACACCACCCCCATCCTATATTCAATTCTGAGACAAAATAGGCACGGCTGCTTTCTCCTTAATCGAGCTCCACATCCTGTCTTGGGTCTGTGAACATGAATCCCATCCCTACAGCCTCTAATGGGGTATAGGGATCTACATGAGTGGATCCCAATGCAGGATCAGGGCTGACATGAGGAAAAGTAAAAGAACATCTCTGGTTTGGGGAGTGACAGTAGGAGAGCATAAGGTTTACATTCTGAGCTGAAAGTAACAACAGAAGTGGGGGAGGAGGAAGATGCTTGTTATGACACAAACACAGACTGCTGTTTTTCTCATCATTTCTCAAAACATATTTGTAAACTAATTCTTCCTCCCCTTTCTGTTGCCGCGTTCTACATGCAGTTGGCTAACAAGAGCTAATATATGTTTTTATTTAAAGCCAAAGCTTTGTCTCACTCTAATATTTGGTTTTATACCTAATGTTAGGTTTGCAGCTGGTAAATGTCAAATATATTCCCCTTAGATTCAACTTAGGCTGCTTGAGGGGCTGTTTCATCTTTTAGTTTTTAGCCCGTTACTAATCAGCATACTTAACTTTTTAATACAAGAAATGTCCTTTCTCTCTTTGTTTTCCTTTTCTGAGCATAATATGGCAATTGAAGAAGGGAGAATGTACTCTTAATATGCTCTGATAGGCACGTTGGAAATTATTTAACTTCTTTGGTAAAATAAAATAAGTTTTGAAAATCCAGTGAGCCGCTGTTCCACTTAGCTTGGACTCACATAACTTGTTTACTGGATCCCTTAGAACATTACAGGAGAGGGAATAAATGTCATGTCTGCTTCCTTCCCCTCTCATATCCATTCTGTCTCCTTTCAGTATTGCTGTTACTATATTTATGGAGGGAAGAGACTTCACTCAGTTGCTTAATAAAATATCTGGTATATGTTTTCCCTGAAGCAGGTTCACTGCTGTGCCAGCAATATCAGCTAAAGACCAATTTACACCACTTTATATATGCGCCATCTTCTTCCTTTTTCAGACATTTAAATGTGACTGCTTTTTGGCGATAGCAAATGATTGTAGAATGAAAGTACAGAGACTGTAGGGAAAAGTGATTTTAAAAAATACTAAGAGGGAAAAAAATGACTTAGCTGTGTACTTCAGCTGCAAATCTGCTTTGCAGTTAGTGTTTCCTTCAAGGCTTTCTGTTTCCAGCTGTCACTATTAGTGACATAGGAGTAAACTGAAGAGCTCGAAGACTATATGATCCATGACTTGTAGAGGCAGAAGGAATTTCAGCCAGTGCTTAATTTGTGAGCCTGGACTCCTCTAGGCTTGGTAGTTCATGGCCCTGGCACCTCTGGGCTCCCGGTCAGCACTCGCTGCTCTCCAGCCACCCAGCTCTGAAGGCAGCACTGCAGCCCACAGCAGCACAAAAGTAAGGGTGGCAACGCACTATACCATGTCCCTCTTCTGCACTGCTGCTGGTGGCATCTCTGCCTTCTGAGCTGGACACTCGACCAGCAGCCGCTACTCTTCAGCCGCCCAGCTTGAGCCCCAGCACCTTTTTCATCAGAAATTAAGCACTGAGGTCACCTCTGTTAAAAAAGTAACAGTTGAGGAGAAAAGTTAGGTCGTGGGAGTTTTTTTGTTCAAAGGAATAAAATGGAAGGACACCACTAAAAGGGATTAGACAATTTCAACATTTAAAATACTAGGTGGAACAGTAGAGATGACGTTTCAGTCCCCGTAGAAATGACGTTTAGATCACAGATCTTTCATTAGTCTGTCTCTTTATTTATAAGATACCCATTATCACAGCCTTGGTTCTTAAGCACAATAGCTCCCATCCCTCTCTGTTTAGGAGAGGACTAGTACCAAGGAACCTGGTGAATAACCATGAAGTAAAGTTGGCAGCGTCTGCGCGTGTAACTCACATACCTTCTGGGTGTGGTGTTCTGTCCCATCTAAAGTATTAGAGCATAAGCTTTCGTGGGCTAATAGCCACTTCGTCGGATGCATGCATAAGCTTTCGTGGGCTAATAACCACTTCGTTGGATGTGGTTATCCCATATCCGACGAAGTGGGTATTAGCCCACGAAAGCTTATGCTCTAATACTTTAGTTAGTCTTTAAGGTGCCACAGGACTCTTTGTCACTTCTGAAATTCCAGACTAACACGGCTACCCCTCTGATTCTGTCCCATCTAGTGGCCCTGAGACCACATAAGGACAGAAATAAAATGAGTCTGCTCTACAGCCTTAGCTAACAAGTAGTGGGCTTTTAGTTCATGCTGTAGAGGCTTGTGCACTAAGCTCCAGAGGTCCGCAGTTCGATCCCATTTACTGACAACTGGGTTTGTCAACATTACACATGCACACAATAGTTAAAGCCGCTGCTCCCTCTTCTTTATTAATTAAAAAATGGATTTTTTTTAAAAAAAATGAGTTTGTTGGGAAAATTGGGCTTCTGTATACATAACTCACAAGATATCCCCAAGATAATTGCTAGGATACAACTAATGCTTTAAATGAGCTTTAGTTTGAAATGTCTGTAGTTCAAAAAGACTTTTCCGTATTACAGGAGGAAATCATGGGACTGTGCATTGGCTAGACTTATACAGCTATATCAGGCTTTTTCCTTTAAAATCTGTTACTGAAGCAAAATTATTGTAGGGATATGAAAAAGTGTAGTTTCCTCTGAATGTTTCCTTGGAGGGCCAGAAGATCATTGCTGTTCTCTGAAATTAGGCAGAAGGACCCAGGTGGCAGATTTCAAGCCCGTCAGGTATTTAAAATATGCCCTTCAGCTGAAAAGTAGTATTATAGTTAAAACTATCATTATCCCTTTATCGTTCTGTGGTGCACTTGACAAGTGTAGCAGTCAAAGAAAGAAGCCACAAGTAGTGATGAGCAGTCAGCCTGAAGTGGAATGGGTCAATGTCTGGTTGCACTAGTCGCTCTAGGCGAAGTTCACATCCATTGACAGACTTACAGATGTTAGTTTATAGAATCTTTAAACGTGTCAGGGTGGGCTCACGTGGAAGTGTTGAATTTCTTCTCAGAGTTTCTTCCACAAATCATACTAGGCACTGGAAAGTCAAAGTAAGTGACACTTGCTAAACCTCCTTCATTGAATGTCTAAAGAATCTTCAGTAATAATAATATAAAGGAGTGCATCTGGGCCACTGGCTTGCACTACATTTCTCATCTGGCTCTCATTCAGAACTGTCAGGTTAGGCTGAGTGCTGATAATTCATATTCCAGAATCCTTTTATCTGAACATAGCAATATCTCCTCTGTGTACTTTGGCAGTGGAGTTACACTGCTTTTCAAATATCTTTAAAAAGCAATCCAGGCTTTTCTTCCATCTTGACAAAGTGTTGCCAGTAATGAAGAAAAAGTAAACATAGTTGTGCTGCTGTAGTCAATTTAAGTACTTTTAGCCAAATCATCTTGCAGCACAGAAGTGATTACTGCTGGATTTGGTGGGGATTGGTGATTTTGTGTGCATCTGTGTCAGTGCTGATGTGTATAGTGAGTCTGATTTGGTGAACCTAATGCATTTTCTCTTTCTTTTCCTCTTTTTGCTTAATTTTAAAGTTAAAAAAATACTGTTCTGAAAACCACAATAGAAAATATATTTTAACTTGGTGTACACTAGCAAGAAGATAATTCTACACGCTGAAGGAATAAAAGTGTGAATGATCATGGTACTGCATAACCAGGTGCTACTCTGCAGATGTCAACAGAGTAGCATCCATTTGCACCAGGAGTAAATGTGGCCAGGATTATTTTGAAAAGTGAATGATGTGGCTGAAGTGAAATGAAGTTGAAGTAATGACATTATCATCCCAGAAAGAGAAATCTGTAGCTAAGTATCCTGAGTTAACTCTACCTTGTCTTCGTTTCATTTAATTTTAGATTCCAGAGGGGTGACTACCACATTGATGTCTGCATCAATGATTATTTGGATGTGTTCTGCCCTCACTATGAGGATTCGGTGCCAGAAGATAAGACTGAACGCTACGTTCTTTACATGGTGAACTTCGATGGCTATAGCTCCTGCGATCACACCTCCAAAGGATTCAAGAGGTGGGAATGTAATCGGCCTCATTCCCCGAATGGACCATTGAAGTTCTCAGAAAAATTCCAGCTCTTCACTCCCTTCTCACTAGGATTTGAGTTCAGGCCAGGCCGGGAATATTTCTACATCTGTGAGTATATGGAAATTTGTCATTGTTGCATAGCAGATGTAAAAAACCAGGCTAACTTTTTCACCTATGTTTTATGGAGCTGCAAAGGACCAGCCTATGTGTGCAGCAGATGTCTCTTAGTAAATGCAGACTTCAGGATCCCAGATTCATTAGCTGAGAATCTAGAGTAAAAATGAGATTAAAAGCAATTTTCTTTCCCTACATGAAATAGCATGTCAGACTGTTCAATGAACCTTTGCTGATGTCTAAAGCTAGAGATACTACTGTTGTTTTTCAAACATTCTGAAAATTGTCATGGGAAAATAATTATTTTTGTATACACAAGAACAGTTAGCGACTTATTTCTGTGTCTGAAATACCCCTGCCATCATCATCAGAGGGGGAAATGCTGTATACCCTGAAGATGGTATAGCTGCACATGCCAACAATCCAACATTGTTTGAAGTAATAATGTTTCAGGGTGAATACTTCTTGCACCAAGCCAAAGAGAACTTTATTTAGAGCAGCTGTTTCTTTAAGTGTGGGGGATGTGGAATGCAGTGGAAGCAGGTGCCTAGTAAATTAGCATGAATGAACACCTGCATCAGTAAAAAGTGATGTGAATGCGATGTGCTACAAGCTGTGGTCTAAGAAGACCTGTACCAATACTGCTTTAGGCATATGAGAGATGAAGGGGTGCAGGGGAAACCTAGAAGAGAGGCAGGATAACTGCTGGGGATAAAGGAATAAAAATATCAGGAGGCTAAAACTGGAAAGTTGAGATTTCATGGGATTTCATGATCTCATAACTGGTCTGGATGCTGTCACTTCTTCAGTTATCTTGTTTGGCTAATACGCCAATAAAGATCTCATTTTATCAATTTATGTACCTGAAGTCTCCTGTTTCCTAACCAGCTTCCAGTATTACAACTTCAATATTTTTTCCATGCTTTCAATGTCAGACAAGGGAATTAAAAGCTTTAAACAGGGCTGTAGTTCTCAATAAATATTGCCTTCATGTCTGTAGATGGCCTTTCTACTGGGAAACAGTCATACCACCTCATTTCACCAGAGAAACTGAACACATAGCATTCCTATTTTTCAGCCTCATTTCTACAGCATTTTCCTTTTTAAACCTACAGGGACGTGTACTTGTAGTGAATTGTTTTCAACTTCCTTTCCTCCATCAAATAAAGTTTTATAATAAGAGGGATTTTGGCATCACAAGAATACTACCTTGTTCTCTCTCTCATGCTGCAGTGCAATAAAAAAAGAACTGTAACAGTTTTATCATTTCAGTACTGATTCCCTGAGATAGTCATGAGAAAACATGTAAAAGCCTGATGCCATTTTACATCTTGTAAGTGAATAAAAAAGGGAATCATAGCTATGTGGAGAATGTTGTAGAATAAATAATACACATTGTAGTGAAAACATGAAAACTGCCCATTAATTTCCAAAGGAGTTTTCTCACTAAAAATTACAAAATCAGGTCCGGTGTAAGCATCAGGTTTGTCTTTTGGGTGAATAATTTTTTCTTAAAAATCCCATCGAGAAAACAAGCAGGAATATATAAAATGAGGAATTTAATTCTAATTTGCAGCATGTGATTGCTTTGCAATAAAATGCTGTACGAGTACCATACCACACAAATTGTTCAAACCTCCTTATTTGCTTTCTAGATTAAAAAAACAGTAATAAAAGTGAAAACCAAACCAAGAATGTAGAGAAACCTCAACTTGATCTAACTAGCCTGATTATCAGAAAATACAAAATCCACTGAGCTTTATAAGCAAGACATTATTATTCAAATGTACCTACAGTGCTTCTGACTGGTTTTCCTCATTTGTGGTTAACTTCAATATTTCACTAAAAATCATTGTGTCTTCTATAACATTCATTTAACGAAGTCATTTAACTGTCAAGGGTTCCCATCAAAGTAATTGTTCCAAAGAGCTTTAAAATATCAGGAGTTTTATGCTGTTCAACTGAGTTTAGCTGGAATTACTTTTTTTTTAATGAAAGGTAAATTAGCAGCTAAGAGATGTCCATTTACCAGTAGTATATTGGCCTGGTATTCAGTGAAATTAGATTTTAAGCCATGTTTCAGAGACACAAAAGCATTCTCTCTCCTTTGCTATAGATGGACTATTACTTCCTGTTCCTTCTTTCACTCGTTGTTAGTAGAGCACAGAGTAGCTAATACAGTGATCCCAGAGAAGCATTATATACTGTCGTAACAATTAAACATGAAGATTCTGAAGGGATAGTTGTCCATCAGATATTTTTTTCCTCAGATGTGTGCTGAATGAACAAGGTGGTAAAACAGTTCCTTGTTCCTTTCTTGAAGTTATCAGCATGCCCTACATTGCAAGCCACAGAACGAGCTTTGCTACCTTACTGTCTGTGTGGTTAATATGCTCATTGCTCAGCAGGGGGATGTTTCATCTACTTATCAGATACAAAAATTTTGACCTTTATAAACCTGCTGTCCAAGGACAGAAGGCTAGTAGCTTTCAGCTTGTTGTATTTTGGGAAACTGGATTCAAATTGTCCAGTGACTAGATAGCCTGGAAAGTAAGGGGAAATTGAGCTATTGCCTGGGGTGGTGTAGTGTTAGGCTAGATTTCACAAACCTTGGTATTTATTTGCAAGGTTTTTAAATAAGAGCCATTATCAATCTTCCTGCTTTAAGGACAGTTTTTGTCCCTCCTACTTCCTACATCTCAGGAAATGTAATAACCATAAACCAATCATTTTCTTTCTACCTCACCTATCCTTTTTATGAAATATCGCATCCATTATTGCTCCATATCCTCAATGGCATTTGGCACCCGACATGTATCAGTGTCATGGAGTCAGATCTCCTTGTTCTTTATCTCCCCCATCTAACAATCTTAGATTATTAATGTTTTGTATCAGATCATTTCTGTTTGCACTTGAGAGATTACTTCAATGCATAACAGTCAAATACCAGTTAAGTGGTTTTACTTTTGGAAGGAGAAAAGTTTATTAACTGGAGTTTAGTTCCAAAAACCTAACTGCAGCATTTATTAGGGTAATTTTAGTGGAAAAGGTAATGGATCAAATTATGGGGCTCAGTCCTTCTTCTTCAGACTGAGGGTAGAATGTGTTACCCTGATTAAAAACCAAGTAAAGATCATGGAATTTGGACCTTCATTATTATTGTTACCATTGAAGCAAAAGCAAACAAGATAGAACATACCCAAGAGTGAGGTATGCCAAAGAGCTTGAACGTTTCATGGAATTATGTATTGAGTAACTTCTTTAAGGAGGGAAATTGGGAGTGCTTGCAGCTGAATAGCAGAAAAGGGGGAAAACAACATAAGGAAGAGGGAAGTTTCAAACTGACCTTAACATTTGGGTTTTTGTATGTTCAGAATACAGATTTTCTTACTTACTTACAGATTATCAGTGAGGTGGAAGTAACTATAAAATCACTGCTTATAAAATTTACAGATGACACAAAGATTGGCCTAATGGCAAACAATGAGACGGTCTGAAAAGTCGTATGGAATTATGTGGATTGCTCAGTAAACAGAGCCCATTCAAGTGAAATGCATTTCAGCACAGCTAAATGGAAGATCTTGCATCTAGGAATAAGGAATATAGGCCACATGTATGGAATGCGGGACTGTGACTCTGAAGCAATGATTCTGAAAAGATTGAGAGGTCATAGTGGACAAACACCACCCTGTGGCAAGAATTTCTAATGTGATCCTTGGATATAGAAACAGGGGAGCAGTGAGCAGGAGTAGGGTGGTCATTTTAAGTCTTTAAACAGCATTGGCAGGACCTATGCTGGAATACTGAATCAAGTTCAGATGCCTTGGTTTTTTAAAAGATATTGAAAAACAGGAGAAGATGCAAAAAAGAATCATAGAAATGATTTGATGGCTGGATAAGGAACTCAGTTTGTTTAGTTATGAATAAGTAGCCTGGGGGGTGACTTGATTACAACTTATAAATACCTTCATAGGGAGCAAATACCCGGTAATAAAGGGGTCTTTAACTTAGAGGAGAAAGACATAACCAAGGCCTGGATGTTAAAACCAGACAAATTCAAATCAGAAATAAGGCATATATTTTAACAATGAAGTTAATTAATCATTAGAACAAATTACTAAGGGAAGTGGTTGATTTTCCATCTTTTGAAGCCTTCAGCTCAAGACTGGATGACTTTCTGAAAGATATGCTTTAAATCAAATACAAGTTATGGGGCTCATTACAGGGTAACTGGTTGAACTTCTGTGACCTGTGTTATGCAGGAAGTCCTACTAAATGATCTAATTTAGGTCTCTTCTGTCATTAATAACTATTAATCTAGGAGTCTTTCTGAGCTTGTTACTACTAGTTTGTACTGACGAGTATTTCCACTCGGGTAAATACAGTCAGTTACCTGGCATGATATTAATAATTTGATTACAACTGACTTGTACATACCTCTTTGGATTGCCAATCTATTTACTGTCCTAAAGTAAATGAGATTAATACAGCCATATCTCTGTGAAGTTACATTTGTAGGGCAAAATTTTCAAAAATTCCTAAGACACATTATTAAAAATTACTTAGGGACTTAGAAGTCTAAAATCTCATTGAAAGTTAGTGGGATTAGGGTGCCCAAGTGACTTTTGAAAATGGTACCTAGGTTTCTAAATCAATTACACTTTTTAGGAAATGTTAGCCATTAAGATGTTTTCTGTGTATGTGTTCGGATGCAGGAGAAACCAAAAACAGCACTATGTAGTAGGGACATTCAAGGTGTTATTGTTGTGAAAGATGTAACTGGAAGATAGTTTCCCAAATTCAGTCCTAGTGTTAGTGGATACAGCCCCAGTGAAGGCTATTGAATGTGCAAATGATGAATTAGACATCGAGGCTACCATTGCAAGAATCCAGTCCCTAAGTGCCATAATTACAAATCTGGAAAAGATTTATCCTTCATGGTGAGAAGAATCCTCACATCTCTGAATGAAGTTGGTATTAGAAATGTTCAGGAGAGTCTAACAAGAAAACTGGCAGTATCTGCTTACCACACAGACCAACAAATAGAACAAGAAGGGCATTGCCTGGTTCTCGTGGAAAGTTAAGTCACAAAGAGCAAAATAATTTTCCATGAGTTTCATCACTAAGAACCTGGCAGAGCTTCACAGATTGCCAACATGGCCATTATCCCTTAGGATTGTTTTAGCTATTGCAGGAGTATTTGATCTTTTAGAAGGGGTGGAGAGGCAAGGTGGTATATTGGCCCGCAAAGCTACGCTAGAGAAATGTATTGGGAAACCACATAACCTATTAGCCTCCGAATCTCTTCTACTGTGTATTAATTTTAAGGGCTATATTAGAAGGATCATAGAACTCCTACTTTCACAGACACACTGCACAGACTAAAAGTGTATCTGGGCAAATGTTCTGTATAATGAGGCACAGGATTTAATGAAATAGGATTATTTGATTGTAGGTAGGGATCTCCTCTTGCTCTGCAACAGGGTTGGATTTGTGTGATGAGGGGACGAGAAGGGAGGATTAAGGACTGCAGTCTTGTCCTTTCAGAGATTATTTGGAGAATACTTAAATCAAAACTAACAGATGTGGCACTCCATGAGAACACACTGTCCTTTCACTCCAGGAAATGTAGTTAGTAAAAACAATCAAGACGGGTCAAATCAGAGTTATCCATTTTGCACTAATATGTTCCAGGATTCCAGAGCTAGTTTGAAAGTCACCAGAGCTACTAATTGAGATCACTACATATAAATCTGCTGACTGTGAAGCACTGTGTGGCAATATCAACCCAGAACTGCTCTAGATCCCAGTTTGAATTGTATGAGCAAGCTCCTGTTGGAAAGTGAGATCCTAACGAGAAGTTAGTGTGATTACTCTGTTGAACCTTGAATATTGGAAGTCAGCCTGGGCTTCCTGTAGATTAGATCACTATGGTTTCATAATTCGGAGATAATGAGGTCTTTTTGAGGAAATCAGTTGATAGATATTCTCGAATTCTTGCAGGAGTGGCTCAGCAATTGCTAACTAATAATATTGGAGGAATATATTTTTTTACATCTAGTGCCCTTGGAAAGCATGGGTTCCCTATAATCTCTCATTCCTGTAAAGTCAGGTCTCTTGGGACTCATTTCTCATTTACACTAAGGCCACTTTACACCACTCTGGCAATGCAAAGGGACCTAATAGTGGGTATAAATTACATTTGCATCCATTTTAAGGCCCCTTTGCACTTCCAGAATGGTGTAAAATAGCTTAAGTGTAAATGAGAATTGGACCCTTGATGTTCACAGGTATGAGCAACATTAGAACTCAGGTAAGATGATGATTAATTCTCTGAAGCCTTAACATGGTTATGAAAAAATATAAACCTTCATTTGAATGACTGTGCTCTATTTCTCCTTTAAACTGTCCTAGAGCTATTGCCTTGTCAAAAATTGGCTACTCTGTCGTTCAGCAATTTCTATGTGGCTTTTCATGAGGAAAACTGCAGTCTTTGCAGTCTTTTGGCACTACTTCTCAAATTAGAGTCCAAATACAGCATTAGGTGGTAAATTAACTTCACCAGTGTTTGTTATAATTCTTCCATATTATAAAGACTTTTTAACATTATCTTAATGTTGACAGAGCCATTCCTTTTTTATTTTGTTAAGTAACAAATCTTCCATACGAGTGGCTTTCCTTTTGAAGTCCCCACAAAGGAGCATTAAGTTTATGGCCTTGTCATCCTTGCCAAATGGCTGAAGACTTATGTCAGAGCAGGCGGAAGATTTAAGGGTTTGTTAGTCCCAATGGAATCTGGATTCACTCCATCAGAGCTGGCTTTTCCAGTTGTGAAGAGTGATACTTACACAGCAGAAAGAAGGGTAAAATATGGCTAAGTGAAGGTCTACCCATGGAGATCTGTGCATACGTGTGTGTGGTGTATTCAGGTTTTGATGATTGTCTTTCTCTGTTTAAGAGTGTTGATATTCAGAACCCACCTGTGTGAAGCAGCAAACCTTGGAAAACACAGGAACTCACAAAATCCAGCAGGACACTGATAATTTAGGTTAACTCAAATATTTTGTTCAATACATGTTGTTTCCCTTGTCTTGAAGTGTGATGTGGAAGAAATTAATTGAAAGGCAGTTTAGTTTCATTGTGACCTCTGTAGGTGCTCTTCCTGTCTTGAGATGCTAGTTGGTAATGTTTCACAATCATACTCCCTAGTCACATGCATATTTATGCCTTCAACAGCATCCATACATGAGGATGGACTGTCTTTCCTTCTCCACTGATGAGAAAACACAGCTGTCACCAGAGGGTATTATAGAAAAACTGTTAGCCTTTCTATATGAATACAAGTAAACTGTGTATTGTATAGATCTAAAAGGAGACTTTTTTCTTTAGTTTCTTTTCCGAGATCGTTAGTCATGAGATTTAAAATCTTGTAAAATTTGGATTGAAAATTTATAGCTTGAAAAAGCAGCTATTTCACCTTGGAAGTGAAGACTAGTCTGGTGGTTCAGTGAGAGTTTCATAATAAAAGGTGTTGTCTTTATTTCCTTCATTTTAAAGGTCCTACAGTTAAGTCAGGACAACTACACTTGTTTGAGTTTTAAATGTCATTTTAAAACTATCAGGTCAGAAGAATTTTCCCCAGGAATCTTTGAGAATTATGAATGTATTCAAAAAGCTAAGAAATTAAGGTTAACTAAAGAACATTAGGAAGGGATACAGAGGGAATTTAAAACATTTTAAATGCGTTAATAGTACTTTTCTTTTGGGGAAACAGTTGTTTATTACTAGGCGCCCTATTAACCTTTCAATCAATATCTGATCAGCATAACCACTGATGCTACTTTGACAACTGTTGGCGCAAACATGCCACACGAGCAGGAGTCTTGTCTTTGATAGCTGGTTCACCCAAATCGCTTGAGATGTTCTGAGTGAAATCAAAGCAATTAGAAGGGTTTGATAAATGTGTATGTTAAAAAAAAATACATTATTTTTTATTTTGGTGTGATAATATTAGACAGACGAGCAAGGTGACCTTTAAAAGGGAATTCATGCTTAGCTTGGTGTGTAGATTAAAGGACTAGTAGTTATTAGAAAGCATCAGAAGAATTAAATACTGGGTCTTTAAAAAAAAAATCAAGCTGGAAAAGTCACCAGAGACTAATAGATTTTGATGTTGGTAGTGTTCTTAATATCCTCAAAGGGAGTGTTAGAAGCCATTGAATAATTTGGTACTCAGGAGAGATCCATATAAGAAATTGAGAGAGAACCCACAGAAATATTGGTCCCTATTGTTTGAGTTTTTCAAAGAGAATGTCTTTCAGATAAGTTGAAAGAAGATTATTTGGATTCATATGCTTCAGAAATTCAAGTGCTATTAAGACACTTAAGGGGGGAGGATACACAACACATCTGCAACTTTGAAAACTGTTTCATGAGCATATTATAGAAGGTCTTGATCTTTGTAGGAGGATGAATGAATTATGTTGCATTCCACTGTTATATTCTCCATTAATACTGGACATTAAAAGAGAGTGTAGGGGGAACTTTTTTCTTTCTTTTCATCTAATGTTGGAAGAAAGCCAACCTGTCTAGGTTGGGGGAGGGAAGCACATGCAGAATTTTGTTTTATCTGTGATTCCATCAAATCCCTTGAGTTAACAAGGGATGGGCTGATTAGTACTTGGATAAAAGACTGCCAAGGAGCATTTAGGTGCTCCGTGATTCAGTAGGTGACATTTCTGCCACAGTGAAAATACTGAGCCAATGTCTCAACATAGAGTTAGGGAGCACTATAGTTCTGAAGGGTAATCTCATTTACATATGTAAAACTGAGGTTCTTAATGTTTATAGAAATTAAAGATCCCATAGGATATCCTGGAATACCACTGAGCCTGCTTGTTCCACGAGCCTGGGCTCCCTTACACTGTCCTGCTGAGCCAGGCCCTCAAGCCTCCAGCACACATACAGGTAGGGATATACCCAGCTGCAGAAAGACACAGACACTGAAATCAGCACTGCATGGGAAGGCTTCAGCTAGAGAATTGCCCAGCACTCCAATGCACACCCCCTCTGGAGTGTAAACCCAAAATTGTACAATCTTGGACTGCACAGAGAGTGGTACAGAGTAAGTTGATTGAAATTCCCCCCCCCCCCCCCCGTCTCTCACTGTGGAGGAAGATATGCACAGCTTTTTGCTCTTCCCCTCACAATTATGAATTCCACAAACTGGTTTAGAGAAAACAAAAAACAAGTTTAGTAACTACAAAAGATCTATTTTAAGTGATTATAAGAGGTATCAAACTGATCAAAGCAGATTTCCCAGCAAATAAAGCAAAAATACAATATAAGCTTCAGATTACTAAATAAACTGGTTACTAGTAGTAATTTCTCACCCTAAATGTTGTTTTACGCTGATTGCAGAGGTTGATGAAGGTCAGCTGCTCTTGCTCGTAGCTTAAAATTCCAGGTATTTCTTTCCCAGCCTGGGCTCAGTCCTCCTCCCCACCCCACCCCTTTTATCTCTTTTTGTTTCAGATGTTCACATCAGTCATCTTGGGCGGGGATTCAGTGGTGAACCAACGCTGATTATGTTATTCCCCTGCCTTAATTAGGATTTATGTATGGCAGGAATACTTTAGTTTCCACAGTTATTCCCCCTCCCCCCGATGTAAAAATAGAATAATAGAAGATTAGGGTTGGAAAAGACTTCAGGAAGTCATCTAGTACAACCCCCTTCTAAAGCAGGACCAACCCCAACTAAATCATCCCAGTCAGGGCTTTGTCAAGCCAGGCCTTAAAAATCTCTAAGGATGGAGATTCCTCCACTCCTTGGTAACCCATTCCAGTGCTTCACCACTATCCTAGTGAAATAAGTTTTTTTAATATCCAACGTAGACCTCCCCCGCTGCAACTTGAGACCATTGCTCCTTTTTCTGTCATCTGCTGCCACTGAGAACAGCCAGTCTCCGTCCTCTTTGGAACCCCCCTTCAAGTAGCTGAAGGTTGCTATCAAATCCTCCCTCAATCTTCTCTTCTGCAGACTAAACAAGCCCAGTTCCCTCAGCCTCTCCTTGTAAATCATGTGCCCCAGCCCCCAATCATTTTCATTGCCCTCTGCTGGATTTTCTCCAATTTGTCCACATCCTTTCTGTAGTGGGGGGGGCCCAAACCTGGATGCAATACTCCAGGTGTGGACTCACCAGTGCCGAACAGAGGGGACTTCTATCATGAAGTCCAGTATCAGTTGACTCGAACACATAACCCTACAGTGTCAAAGCAACTAGAAGTCAGAGGTGATTTGTAGCATCCCAGGAAAGTTTCTTATGAAGATTGGAGATTAGCATTTTCAAAGACCTATTGTTCTCCATAAGGTCCATTGATGTGTTCACAGCTAGCCAGCCAGACTGATTGCGTTCTGTCTGGTGGGCATCCCCCAGGTGCAAATACGTGTAGTACAGATATTGAGACAATATTTCTAACTTTAGATACAAAAAGGATACATGTCTACAAATAGGATAATCATATTCAATAAATCATAACCTTTCCAATGATACCTCATGTGACCCATCTTGCATGTACCTCATAACATATATGTTATAACATATTATAATGATATTTCAATGAAGAATATGAGGGTGTAGTGTCATGTGACTACACCATGTGACATCAGGGCCATATAGGTGGTATTGGATGTGGTCCACTATGTTAAATAAGTTGAGAACCACTGTAATAAGCCATAAATCCAATGTGTCTGTTCAGTCCTTGATTTTTAATGTCTTGCAGAGCTACGAATTTAATCTCCTGGGCTCATCTTTTGAAAGCATTGTGACACTAGGAGTACCTTTCTCAGACCTGAAGAAGAGCTGTGCGTGGCTTGAAAGCATGTCTCTCTCTCCCTTTCCAATGAAAGCTTTTCCAATAAAAACCATTACCTTAATCCAGTCTCTCTGGGACCAACCTGGCTACAGTACTCACACAAGAGGGTCATTCTATGCAGTTCTATACATCAATGGGAAAAAATGCCTGGAATACCATTCTCGTTCTTTAAAGTACATTGTAATATCATGATAAACGAGTCTGTCCTTCAATACAATACAAAACATTGCTTTTATCCTACATAGATATAAGCATTATTTAAGCAAGTTCATACGACAACACTCATGTCAAGCAAAGACTAGGTCAGGGGTCTCAAACACAGGGCCCGTGGGCCGCATGCATCCTGCAGGGTTATTTCCTGCAGCCTGCCAAGCTCCCTGCACCCCTGTAGCCTGCCAAGGTCCTCAACCTCCACTCCCTCTCCCTTCAACACCCAGCGTCCCCACTTCTCTGCTTACCTCCAGGCACTTCCTGCCACCAAGCATCTGTTTGTTGGTGCTTAGAGCTTTCCAGTGTGATCGGGGGTGGGTGGGGAGATGGAGGAGAGGTGGGGAAGGGGCAGGGATTTGGGAAAGGAGTTGGAATGGGGGCAGGAAAGGGGTAGGAAGGGCCGTGGCCTCATGGAGGGGGTAGAGTGGGGACTGTGCTCCTGCTGAGGAAATGGAGTCTGGGTGTGGGATTTCCCCCTGCCCCCAGCAGGTATGCCAGCTGGAGTGGGGCAAGCCCCCAAGGCCCAACCCCTCCCCAGCAGGAGTGCTGGGTGGAGTAGGTTGGTGCTCAGGGCGCCCATTTTTGTGGGGCCCCCCAGCCCCAGTTGGCTGAGATCCCTGAGAATGGGCCCCATTCACCCAGTGGTTAATCTGCCTCTGGATGGAATTAAAATTGTGCATATGCTTTCTTTCTATGAAACATTTTGGTTACACTGGTAAGTAGAGCATGAGGAGACACTGCCTCAAGACAGAATGTCTCCTGGAGAGCCTGGAAGGAATGTGACCACTGCTGCAACCTTGGAAAGGGTGCATAGTCACTTCTCTCTGCATCTGGCCAGTGTTGCAGTTAAGTACACAGAAGAGTAAAACCACGACGTGACTCACTGCCCTTCTCCCACATCTCTCTTGGGGTGCCTAGCAATGGTAGCTCTCTGGAGTTCTTTGCATTCCTTGAACACCGGGTGCCTGGCCCCTGCACATAGGAACAATGAGGAGAAAAGCTTCCTCTGCCCTCTCCTTCTCTTGAATGCCTACGTGTAGGCTGAGCCCTGCTTGATCTCCTGTACACAGTAGACAAAAAATAATGTATATGGACAGGGGCTGCAGTTTTCTAAAGGTGGTAGGTGCCCAATTCCCATTGAAAGTCACTGGGAGTTGGGTGCTTAACTTCGTTAGGCTCCTCTCATAATACTAACAAAATAAAAGGAAGGAATGGCTTAGCCAAAAGTCCATGGAAGCATATTCCAGCCAGAAAAATGACAGCACACTGACAGGTCAGTTCCTTAAGACTTGAGAAAGTAAAAATGCAGATGGAAAAGGTATGTTTAGAGAGAAATGAAAATAACTTCTAAGGAGGAAGATGACAGTAAGTTGTGGCTGAGACCTGAACATCTGACATAGGTGGATGTTGGTGTAATAAATCTCTTAGTTACGAAAAGTCATAAAAGGTATAAAAATTGTTACTACGTCCTTCCTTGCTTTCTTTTAACAGTTGAGGAGTGGACCATATTGGAAAGTATGTACATGGAAAAAATAATTTTGTTAAAACTTAAGATCAATAATGTTTATTTAAGAATACTTTTAATAATCAGTTATGGTACAACAACAATTAGATATTGAACTTTGATGTCTGCATTGATCTCTGGAAACCTGGGTATTAATTATTATTTATTATTTGAGCACTGGTGATATCCACTTTTTACCAAGCTCTAGGGACTAATGGAGTAAACTAGATGCACTTGGATCTCTTTTGGTTTCCAACTTTAACTGACAAGTTAAGAAACTATTTGGCAACTATATGATATCATCCTGTGCAATGTACACATTCCAGCCTACTCCCAAATTTTATAGAACTATCACCTGGCTTTTTCCAACAGTGATGTGTGTCCCCTGCTCGAGTTGGAGAACATCCCATTTTCTCATTGTTTTAACTGGTGCCCATGGATTCCACTATTGATATGACAGTCACAGAACTAAAAAGATGCTGCTGAGGAAGCAACAGCAGAAGCAGCACCCTCGCTGACCCCGGGTGTACTTTAAATGACTTGTGTGCATGTGCAATATATGCTGTTGTGTTATAAGTGAGAAGTTGTTAGGTGGGTTTGAATGTGGACCACCTTCTCCTGCCAAAGCAGAGTGATAAACCATTGAAGATGTGGTTTGAAAGTATTGGCATTGATAGGATTCCTCATACACAACACCGTACCTGTGTTAGCTTTCCTCAGAAATATGCTGCAATATGATAGCACATTGTGCACAGTCCCACTTGAAATACTCAGTGGTAGCTCAAGCAAAACTGTATAAATTAGTCTCTGTCACATTTAGACACTAAAAGTGGAATTAGTAATTTATATTAATCACAAATGTTTCTCCAAGTTTTATTAACAAGCAGATTTGGCTGCCAAAGTGCTTTCTGGAAGACATTTTTCCCCCCAAACTGCCACTGAGTACAAACCAGTTGTTATGGTCTCCTAGATAAAGATTAACGGTTTCAGCAATTCATTTGTGGACAACCGTGTTTTACTATACATTCCCCTTCAGTGCAGGGCATCACTGCTGGCATTATTTGACAGCACTTTGATAAAATTATACAGTGAAGAGACAAGATGGTGTAATTCATTTTAAGAACAGAAACAGGTTAATCAATAAAGCAGTCTAAAGCTAAAATCAAGCCAGATCCACATTTCTTAATTTTTGGCAAGTCTAATATTCACATAAGAGAAACAAGATGTCTATCTAGCTTCTGTTTTAGCAATTGCTGGATCATTTCCTCTTCACGCGTATGCGTTTTCTTCCCTCCTCTCCTTCCTTCCCCTCCGGCTTCTTTTCTTAAGAATGCTTCAGATGCCAAATTTATGGCTCCAGGAAAGAACCATCTGAGGCTATTTAATATTCTGTACATTTGGAAGTAATTCTGTAGAATACTGTAGGAACTATCCATGAATAGTGGTACAGAATGTGTGGAGCTGAGCAGAATGATAAGGATTCGTTTTATCCTCTTTCTTAAGGGTCTAAGAGCAGTGCAGGGCAGACTGTCAATATGACCTTCACACTTTATGTATCTTGTACAGGCAAAATCAGTTTCCTAGCATACTACTTTTTGAGGCTTATCATGTTCCAACAAATTAAAGAACAGACATACAGTATCTTATTCTGTTAGGGTTAACTTCCTCTTTCCCCCTGTGCTCTTGTGTTTTAAAATGGTAGAAAAGGAAGGAAACCAAAACAAACACATACAAAATCAACTGCTTGCTACAAAAGAGAAAAACACTGATGAGGGGGGAAAGAAGCTCATTATAAAGAGATTAGAAAATTAATTGATTGGTGGCTCTGACAGTTCCCATCGGACATCTAAGGACCCTGCGAAATGAAAGTGTAGTCTCAAACATAACATTCCTTCCCATTATTTCTTTTTCTCGGTTAGGAACTCCTCTGAAGCATCATTAAGTTCCAATTATTTTCAGTGAAATATTTCACAAGAAAAGGGCATGATAAAATCAGCAGTGGTGGTGTTATTCCCTAGAGAAACCTACTATGTCTGATATTAGAACTGTAAAAGAGGAGGCTCCTATTCAGCACAAAATTTAGATGCCTGAGTAGAAAGGTTTCTGTTTCATATAGAATTGAAACTCTACCGGCAAGAGGTTTAGCAACCTCTCTTGATTGGTATTGGACAGTTGATGAATTTAGTGATGCTGAGGTGTGACAGTTTGAGAAGATCTGCTGGACTAACATAAATATAAGTGAAATCTTCATTGAGGGATTTATTTTTAAACATGACGTCTCAAGATGGACATTGAGTTAAAAATTTTAATTTAAAAGCCATAGTGTCATTTTTAGAAACTACAAAATATTTGTAACCTTTAATTGCTAAGGACTTTGTATATATCATTCCATCAAATTGTATCTATAAATGGTTGAGTTGGAAAATTCGGTTTTGACAAAACAATTTTTTTTGTGTGAAAAAAGTCTGCTTCCTGTGAATTTTTTATTGAAAAAGTGAAAACCCAACCTCCCCCCAAACAGTTCTGTGGTTGGGTTTTTTTGGTTGGTTTTTGGTTTTACAGATGAAAATTGAATTACTTTGATTCTGAAATGCCGCAGTGGTGCCTCATGGGAAATGTAGGTCAGGTACCCATTCTCTTCTTTGGGCTGGGCTGGGCTCTCAAGCTGGGCTTCTTCTCCCTGGGCTGTGATGTAGCTGGGATGCATAAATACCATCATATATTACCTTTCCAAAACTGAGAGGGGAAACCATGGTTCATTGTAGAAGATATAGTCTCATAAGGGAGTCTGTCCAGGGGAATGTGTGTGGCTCTGAGGTTTAACTTCCGTCAGGCAGAATTGAAATATTTCAGTTTTTCCACCAAAGTAGTTCAGATTTTAATTTTTCTCAGAAATGCAAATTTTTTGTTTTAGTGAAATTATTCATGGGAGAAAAACATTTTTTCTAACCATCTCTAAGATGTAATATACAAAATTACCTCTTAGAGTAGCGTGTCAGTTGATTTAGGATCCAATCCTGCGAGATAATGAGCACTTCCTGTAAGATGGGAGTTGAGAGGGCCCAGACTTGGTTACATTGGTGTCAATTCAGAGTAACTGCACTGAGGTCAATGAGGTCCACATAAACTAATGGCTGGAGGGAAACTTTCGGAACACTCTAGGCTGTCCCAAAAAGATACAATGCTGGCCAGCATTATTCATTTTCGTAAAATTATCCTGAGTCACAAAGCCAAAAAGAAATGTTCACTGGAACATACTGTTGTACTTAAGAATTCAGGAGAAAAAGGAGAGAGAATTCTGAACTATATGGACTATAAAGAACAGGATGATTATATTTTAAAAACTTGGAGTTAAATTGCATTTTAATATGGGGGCATAGATTTCCACAAGGTGTTGTGTGCCATTCCCAACCATAAATTGTCCAAGTGTAGCATATGATATTTCCAAACCAGATGAAGCTATGCTTTGGCACACCCGCACAATTTCTGGAAACTCCCCCTCCACCCCAAATTAAAAGTGGGTGAAGCAACAGATATTTTCATGCAAGCTCAAATGTAAAACTCAGCAATGAAAGCTTTCATAAAAATGGATACATTACAATTGAAATGCTTTTAAATTTGTTTTAGTTTGTAAAGTGACTCCAGTAGTGTGAACTAGAAGGAGGACATTTAAAAGGAACAGAAGGCAATATCCTGTGAGAGCAAACATAATTAGTTATATGTAATTAGTTTCCATTCTTCACAGAGAAACAGGGTATTTTATATAACTGTACAAGAGAGTCCAGTTTGGGCTTCTGTATGAAGATTTGGGAAGATGAATGTACAGAAACCTTGTACATGTATGTAATTATGAACATGATGTGATTTGAAACCTTTTTAGTGACTGGTTTACTAAAACTAGTATTAATGAAGATGGCTAAATTCAGCCCTGACACTGCAACTCATACTGACTTCAGTGAGCATTGGATCAAGCCTGTAGAGCATATACATTTTTTTCTTAGATTATTTCTTGGACTATTGTATTCTATTAATCTATCCAACTATCAAAATAATCCCATCTCAGACCCACATGCTCCTTCAAGCTCCCCCATTCCCCTTCTCAAAAGCTTGGTAAAGTAGATGAGCCTTTCATTATGGGCCAGATTTTCAAAAGTACTCAGTACCCACAATTAAAGCCCGATTTTCAGAAGTGTGCAGCTCTAATTTAGGCATCCAAAGAACTGAAGATGTCCAAAATTCACACTGAGTGCAAAGATCTTCTGAAAGTTTAGCCCAAGTTGTGAGTGCTAAAGTTTGTCCTGGAGTGGTTTTGAAAATGTGGCTCTGTGTCTTGGAAATAGCTGACTTGCTGTTGAATATACTTGTAAAAAGAAGAGCAAATACAATAGTCAGTTATCCTTAGTTTAGCATCTCTAGACCAAACCCCCTCTGCCCCAGTGTAAGGGCCAAATTTAGTCCAGAGATGCTGTGCATAATGATAGCATCACTATATTTGCTTTTCTTTTTGTACGTAGGTTCAACAGGAAGTTTAGAAGTATATAAAAGGGTTAGTATATCATTGATGTAAATAGAAATTCCACAGATGCATGCATGTGTCATGTAGATCTGCTAAAATGACGTGCCTGTGGTTTTTTAATCTAGCCCAGTGTGCCATTTGAGCCCAGTGAACTGAAATTGATTTCAAAATATGAGTTTTGCCTACATTTAAGTAG
Source organism: Dermatemys mawii (assembly GCA_007922305.1). NCBI lineage: Eukaryota > Metazoa > Chordata > Testudines > Dermatemydidae > Dermatemys > Dermatemys mawii. The sequence goes on along the minus strand of ML677336.1, from coordinate 5,135,747 downwards.
TGTTTTGAACAGTTGTCTCTTAAAAAGCAGATTTGTGGCTCCAGTTAATGCTTCAATGAGATTAAAAAAAATCTAGTAGATAGCAAAAACTAATGGTGGGAGCAGTGGGAGCATCAGATTGTCCTGCTGTTTTGTCACTGCAAGTATAATTCCATGTTTCTTGTCAGGTGATGAAAACAAGCATTATGCTCCATCCTGTCTGTCAAGCTAGTCTACACCCGATGCACTGCACTACTACAGTAATATGTACTTTTTTTTATTTTCTTGTTGGTGTTTTCATATGACATTACATATCCATGAAACTAAGCTGGTGTGATTCTCTGCTATTATAGGTGGTGTGACAGAGTCAGACCAGAAGGATATAGGAGAGTGCTGGAAGGCAGGTATATTAGTCTCAGGATATGCAGGTCCCTGTTCCCTGGATAGCCAAACAAAGGCTACTCCAGGCCAATCAAGACACCTTGGGCCAATTAAGAACTTTCTAGAAAGGAGTAGAAACAGCTAGCCTGATTGGGACACCTGAAGCCAATCAGGGACTGGCTGAAACCAGATAAAAACCTCCCAGTTACTCAGGTGGGCTGTGGGTGTCAGGAGCTGTGGAAGGAAGTGGTGCTGTTGGTGAGACTGAGTGGTGGACAACATATCATATGCAAGGAAGGAGGCCCTGAGGTAAGGCTGAAGTGGAGTTTGAAGAAGCAGTGACTGCTGTGGGGAAGTAGCCCAGGGAATTGTATTGTGTTTTGTGGATAAAAGGTCAGCCATCTTAGCTGATACTATTAGGGTCCCTGGACTGGAGCCCAGAGTAGAGGGCGGGCCTGGGCTCCCCCTTTTCTGCCTCCCCTAATTAGTCTCTGAGATTGGGAGACAATAGAGACTGTGCCAGGAAGGATAGCTTCTCCTCACTGGCTTGTGATGAAAATGGCTCAGTAGGCTGTGACCTTGTCTCCAGAGAGAGAAGGGCTCTGTGGAGGGTCACAGTGAGCCGCTGAGGCTAGTAAAAATCCGCCAGGAAACGCAGGATCCACGAAGATAAGGACAGAGCTTTGTCACAGTGGGTATGTTGTTTTCAGCCTCTTTAGAGGATGGGCAAAGTTAATTTTTTTTGTCTTTGTATTTGCAATACCTCTCATTGGCTACTAATGAATGTACATGGAGTAGATGGATACAAGTCAATATTTTTTTCTAAATGCTTCCTACCACTCATCAGATGAACGAAGGTTGCCTTTACAAAGCCCAGCACCATCTGTAGAGATGGCTACTACAGTGTGTTATTGCTCAAGTCCAGACTGTAAAGGAGACCTAATGAAAATGTTGGGAATGTCTGATGTTCTCTGGTCCTTGGCACAGCTGTGGCACTCGCTCTCCCTGCTGTGCTGCATAGCACACTGGCCATTTGTTGGCGAGTTCATATTTCACACTGCAGGGAATTGAAATGATTGAACAGATAGGACAAGAGTTTTATTTGCGGTAGCCTGTGTATCCCTAGACTCTGATTTGGCATGAAACATCTGCTTCATGATCTGTTTCAAGGCCAGTTCCCTTCCGCCAGCAAAGGTTACGACTTCACGCAAGCTGTGCCTTTGCTGGCAGGGGAAAATGTGCCTGAAGACTTGATTTAGTCAGAATCAAAGCATCCTGCCACAGAAATCCTTTTTCCATTACCTCTGAAAAGGCAGCCAGACGGTAAATGTATCAACATAATAAATGTAGTGAGTAAAGGAGGCCACTGGTTTTTGTTGTTTGGGTGTTTGTGAGAAATACACATGTACAATGTGTGTCTATGTAGCTATGTATATGTACATATAGAAATGCACATTTTAAAATATTTCGGTAGATAATCTGCATGTACTCACTCCACTGCAAATGAGCACAGTAGATCAACAGTAAGTACATCTACTGGTTTCAGCTACAGTATATGCATATTTTCAATTTGAAACATTGGTGCAATACTGAGTGTAATTTCTACAGACAGGCACTGCAAATTGCAGTACTTGGAAATGAATCAGTATATTAGGTCTTTGTTTTCATGATCGGTACCTAATTATATTTTTCTCTTCTATATATTTTTTGAGTCTGATATAGATTTTGTGCAGGACTGTCATCTTGATACATACAGACATATACACAAATGAAATGCCTGTACCTTCCTGCAACAACATAGTCAGATTCAATCTTTATTACTGTGACTAGCATATTATCACCCACATGTTTTACTACTGTTGGTACAAAGTCTATACAACATATGGATATTTCTCTTCCTTTAAAAAAAATTTTTTTCTAGCTTTGAAAAAAATAGTAATTGAATATTTGCATATCTCCAAGGAGCCATGCGGGTTGAACTCTGCATTTATCTTCTGCAGTTCTTAGGCCACTTTTGGTTTAAGAGTAAGAACTATTGCTTTTATGAAGTGCCTTTTTCTATAAAGTCAAAACCTCCCAGCAGTGCACAGAAAGCCAGTGGTATAAAGGAGCTAAGTAGAGTCTTTAATAGAGAGAGCTAGGTTGTAAGTGTTTTTGTTCCTACGGAGCAGATAGATTTGGCTCCATCTGTTCCATATTCATAACAAAGGAGCTCACTTACAGGAGGGCTGACTTCCCTGGAGTAGCATGGTAATGATCTTTTCACCACAGAATGAAAGGATCTGAACGTGGTCACTTCAACTCTGCAGAAAGCAGAGAGCACTGATAGCACTTCAGACCTGCTATTTTTCCTACAGCTCAGTTTTAGCACAAACCCTTTTCTGACATATTTAGAATAACCCCCCTGTATTCTTTACATAACAGCCTTGCTGCGGGGAAGTTCAGGATGTTATTTCTGAAACAAAAAGGTGAATCACAGTTTACAGACTTGGGGGGTTCCCTTTCATATGATCTCAGTACTAAAGACAGAAATGAAAACTGGTATAAATACTACCACTTCAGATCCCTTTTTTGAGCTTTTGAAAGATGTTAAAATATCTTGACTTTGTTAAAATATCTTAACTGCAAATCTGAGGTACGCAAAATGTGTTTGTAAGTTCCTTGCTGGGTCGTATAAGTAGGATGATCCAAAGCCAACTTTGACTACACACCTTATGGGCATACAGAAAAAAAATATTCAGCTTGGCCCAAGACAAAATATTTTTGGCTTCTCAGGACATTTAGCAAAGGGAAAAACAAAGAAAAACTTTCCAAAAATGTGGGAGTGTGCAGTAAATGTTCCTTCTTGGCCAGAACACAGGTTATACAGTGACCCTTTGAAGATGAACTTTGTGTGCAAAGCTTTAAAAATTAATTATGGTTTTCAGAACCTAAATCATACTGTATTTTAAAATTACACATCAATTGATTTTTAAATCAAAATATTTTAAAATCCATTGGCCATCTTCAGAGTTCTAGGTATGTGCTGCAACAGCTGACAAAAGCACAACCATCTCATACAGCAATCCCTGCATGATAGTTGGAAGTTGATCCACTCACTTATGTGGGAAGCACAGAACCCTAAATCTGCTTGGAATTTGCCTGGGAAATGAAGGAAAAACTCTCATACTTACCTGGTATGCCTCACCCTGCAGTCAACAGAACCATATTATTGGGCATATAATTTATATAGGTCAAAGTCTATAACATCTACTGTTGCCAGATATTAAAATTGGTCCCTCTAGAGGATTTTCATTACCATGGAATATGAGGTAGGGATCCTGAATCTGATTGGATCCCTGAAGAAGTTTGGAGCCTCCTGATTAGATTTTGATCTTTTATCCAAGGAAAATAAAAAAGACCCCACATCAAGTCAGAGGCATTCAGCTATAACAGTGCTGTTTAAGATACATAGATAAAGATTAATTCCATGGACAGATTTTTTTTGTGCTCTCCTTTGAAATGAAAAATGCATCAGTCAAATTTTAAAGAATGGTCAATAAAATATTATCAAGGGTAAGTGATTTTTGTGGTCTCCCGTATAGTTAATATAGCAATCATCAACCAGACATGGGAGGACTACTTGGACTGTATAAAAACTCTAATTACAAGGCAACTACAAACAGACTTAACAGATAGGGCCAAAAAGTGCTATCTGGGCATGAGATTGGAGTTTGGGGAGTGGGATAATAGAATCAGAGTCTGCTAAAAAGGAAGGTTATTACAGTTTGGACCACTTCCACAACAAAATGTCAAAGAAGGGCTTTTCTGGGGAGATAATGAAGAAATAGTGCTGTTTTCTGAGCCATTATGGTAGTATTGCTGCCCTTATCTTAGATATGATAAAAAGACAAATGCCAGAGTAACTTGTATCTCTCAAGAGTGTGATCGGTGTTTTTCATTGCCTTTAAGAAATGATTGGCAAAATCACCCATGCTTTTGAGTGGAGTGCACACAAATACATCAAACTTTGTTATGCCAAGACCAATCATTTTGAAGAGGTGCATGTTACTAAAAACTTAGTACTGAGGGAAATAATTTGAGTCACATGAGAAAGCCTTACTGTAGTGTAGGCATTCCAAACTCTCTCTCAATTTCAGTTGTGACAATCCACAGTCTCTTTTGGGGTTAAACTGTATGAATGAGACTACTGTGGTGCAGCAATTCTTGAAGAGACTGCAGTATTATCATTAACACCCATGTAGATTGGCTTTTTCCTTAGGGTATGGTTACACTTACAAGATTATAGTGCTATTGGTTATAGCGGTCCCCTTATACAGTAATATGTATAGCGCTATTGTATGTCCACACTCAGATGCGCCAGCGGTATAGCATGGCCACATTTGGGGCACTTAATGCGGCATTAAGAGCAGCGCATTAGGGCAGGTATCCCAGCATTCAGCTGGGTGCAACGTGCTTTTTAAACGAGGGGGGTGAGGGGGGACGCGTGTGTGTATGTGGAGGGAGAGAGAGAGAGAGAGTGATTTTTCCGTTCTTCTGAAAGCCTGTCAGCGAGCCTCTGTTCACAGAAGGCTTTGTTTTCACACAGGCTCCCTCCTTAAACATTTGCATTGCTTATCTGCCGAGTTAAGAGAGAAACTCTAAAGAAGTACTTCCGCATTCCTCCAGCCCAGTTCAAAACAAAGGGAAGAGATGTCAATTGCCTTAAATGGCTCTAGGCATCTCCAGAAATCACTTGTAGTGCAGTGGGTGTCCACATTCTTGCTGTAGCGCTACAGCAGCTGCGCTACAGCCCTTATTCCCCATGCGGAGGTGGATTAACAATAGCGCTATAACTCAGCAGTTATAGCGCTCTACGTGCCTTGCCAGTGTGGACGGGGAGGAGGTTATAGTGCTCGTGGGGGCTTTATAGCGCTATAAAGTGCCAGTGTAACCAAGCCCTTAAATACACAGCATGACTTGTAGGTAGCCTGGAATGCTGCCAAAAAGAAGGTGCCAAAGAATGTTACACTTGCTGAATTTCAAAGGAATTAGTTAGGAGTTAGGGCTTGTCTACACTGGCACTTTGCAGTGCTGCAACTTTCTTGCTCAGGGGGGTGAAAAAACAGCCCCCTGCACACAGCAAGTTTCGGCACTGTAAAGCGCCAATGTAGACAGTGCACCAGCACTGAGAGCCACGTTCCCAGCACTGGTAGCTATGCCCGTCATGGAGGTGGGGTCTTTTTAGAGTGCTGGGAGAGCCGTGGCAGCCCTTTAACGTTGCCAGTGTAAACTAGCCCTTACATCAGTGGTTCCCAAACTTTAATAACCTGTGAACCCCTTTCACTAAAATGTCAAGTCTTGCAAACCCCCCACTAAAAATGAATATTTCCAGGGATTTTCTCCTTTACCTGAGTATAAGTTATAAAAGCAGTCATCTTGGAAATATCAAATGTTTTGTTATGACATGCTTAGTACACTCTATTATTAATTATCATTACAGTATTTTTATTACGTTATGAAAATGGCAACTCTCTTCCAAGAACTCACTTTCGTAGCTTGTATCACTTTGAATAAGCCTGTTATAAGACAAGGCTCCTATGTTTCATCAAGGAGTATCAGATGTGAAACAGCATGAAGGTATTCAAGAAGCCAACACAAACAGTTCCTCCTACACAAGTATTCAGGTCTGGAGCGATCCAGTACAACAAAGCTTAAACTTGTTCTTCATAATAATTTTAGAAACAATACTAGCTGCCTATTTAATTTTTAAAAAACAGCAAGAAATATCCACCTCCCTTTCTATTTCTTATAAGGAGTGTTAAAGTTAAAATCTCCTCAGTGTGATAGATCTGCTTGCTTTGATCTGCTTAGCTCTTGGAAAGTCCAGGGGCTCTGGGTTGCAGGCCTGTGCTGCCTCGGGGTCCCTAGGAACAGTTCTATCCATTAAGGAATTTTTTCCTGAGAACCCCTGTAACATTTTGCGAACCCCCAGAGCCTTAGATGCATAATTAGAGCGTTAGTTTTCAAGGAAGGGAAGACAAATTGGCTAAAGGAGTTGGGAATGGGGGGAGAATCTTTGACACAGAGTGGAAGCAAAGTCCCTGGCTCATTTGATGAATAGAATGAAGGGCTGAATGCAGGATAAATTTAAATTAAAGGCTCAGCTAGCCCTCCCCAGGAGTGAATAGCGAACTGGGAATTTGGCTGCTGGGGGGTATTTTTGATTTAATTAATTGATTATTTATATTGCAGTAGCACATAGGAGCACCAGTCATGGACCACAACTCCATTGTACTAGATGCTGTACAAACAGAGAAGAGACAGACAGTCTCTGTCCCTTGTTTTCAGGGGCAGAGTTTGGGGATGAGAGAGAACCTATCACATGATTTTAGACAGGTATATGTTTATCTTTTGTATTTCAACCTAATTTTAGGGCTTGATTCTGCAAACCCTTGGACTTCTTGTGTGAGGGTGGTTAATCTTTATGCAAAAAAGCATTATTTTGGATGAAATATACTGAACTACTCTTAGACTTTCACATATGGAAATCATTTATCAATACTTTGTGAACAGTGGTATTCTCTCAACACAGTACATTTGTGCACACACATTAGAGTTCAAAACTCACCCCATTCCCAGGGTCTGCTTTTATTCTTAGGTAACAACGAAATACAAACTTCAGCCTACGTTTTCTCCTGAGTTTCCCTTTCTCCTATGGCTTTTCCCTGCAGGATCCTCTGTCCCTGCCTCTGGTTCTTTTTTTCCCTAGATAGAGACTTAAATGTTAGGTTTTGTAGCTAATAATGCTCATCGAGTTGCATGAATCAATAGAAATAATACTGTATCTTTATGTAGAATCAAAGCACTTGTCACACACTTGGTACATTACAAAATGTATAATGTTTATTTTTATAAACTAGCAAAATGTAGAAGCATGGCATAGTATGCTAGACATTTTTTTTCTGAAATATTTTAAAGCTATTTAAGAGCCATGAACATGCCCTTCGCAGCTGAATTATAGTGTCAGTATTGGTAATTCAAGACATGGGTAATGTGAAGTCCATTAATGTATATGAGGTACAATAATATGATACAGTACCCACACCTTCCATGCTGGTGAACATACATCTGCAAAGATCAAAAAGAGATGGTCATTACTAACAAGACTATAATGTCTCTTCAAAGAATGTACTTATGCTTAGCTCTTAGAAATGGAAATTAGCCAAATGGATAGCCTGCTTGGAGAAAAAACAAGTTATTTCCAATGATACCAAGGGAAAAGCAAAATATGAAAGTACTTATGAAAAGAAGGGGGATATATTTTCTCTAAGTGCTGTTTAAAAGTATTAACTTGTTTTATTAGCAATTTACTGTAAATTCTTAGTCTAAATGTTGTTCAATAACTTCAGTTCTGTTAATACTGTCAGAAACAGTAATGAGATTTGTGGATTTCATTTCATTCTAGTTAACACTAATGCTGGTACCAGGCAATAAAAAAGCGTGCCAGTGTTGAAATGCTGGTCCTTGTTTTGTGACACATAATGTAGCTTGTGTCTGTTTATGAAGGGGGAACTTGATGTTTGTGTGAATTGCCTGCATATATTTCTTATAGAAACATCCATAAGATCCCTTCAGGATACCAAGCCTTGGTATCTTTTACAAGAACCTATGTACAGTTGTAAGCCTGTCCAGAATGTTGTATGTCTAAACCCTAACTGGGTTTTATTTTTAATGAGGGGAAGTACTGTCCAGACAGGGTAGATTCACTAGTAAGTTCAGGTTAGCATGTGCTTCTCTGGCAAAGTAAAGCAGTGAGAACAAACTAGTAATTTGCATCCATTGTCTGCAATAATACCTTTAAACAGACAAAAGAGATCTTGCTTTTGTGAAGAAAACTTTGCAAAGCACAGCTGAACTGGGCTGTTGTAGCCAAGGCTGGGTCTGGGGAAACAGTCCAAGTAGGGTTATTTTCATAGATGATATGTGGTTGCAATTTATTGCTCTCTTGAAGGAGGTCTGAAGATAACAGACTATGGTTCATTGGGATGATTTCACAATTTCCCTACTCGAGTAAGCTCTGTGTCCTGGGGCAGGAAGCGGAGAGGTTGCAATATAACTTGATCCTGTTTGGTTCTGAGAGCCTTCAGCTCCTACTGACATCAGGAGGTGCTCTACAACTTGAAGGATTGGGCTACTGGGTGCTTTTAAGTTGTCCTGCAATAAAATAATTTTTTTTAAAAAAAGCCCTCTCACTGAAGTGCACTGGCAGGGCAGTTATCTAACAACAGAGAAGCCTTGGTATTAAATCACCCTCTAGAGCAGATAAGAGTTCTTGAGTGAAATCTAGGATTAGACCATACTACATTCCTAATAGAGGAAATATTGGACTAATGGTCTAATTATAGTGGAAAGCTGCAGTTTACTATAGATAGTTTGATTCTGACTTTTTTTATATGAAGCCTAATTTTAATTCAGGCAGCTTTCAACCAGATCTGTAGGCTGCAGTGGATTAGAGCCTGCAAGATAAATTATATCCTTGCTGACTAAGCAGTGGAAATAGGACAGGTGGTTCACCAATAAGTGCTAGTGCACAAACAGTAAATGCTTTTACTTTCTTCCAAGAACTCTCTCTAAAATAGAACTCATTCTTGCATACGTCTGGCAAGTCATTTCCATTTACTAGACTATTTTTAGTATGTAAGTGGGGAAATAGCCATTCGTAATGTACAGCCTGATAATTCACTGTTTTATACCGATGCAAGCTGGGTATAAAAACCAAGTAATACCATTTTACATCCACTGTGCTATTTTGTTTAATGAGCCTGTCTCTCCATTGCTTTGTACTGTGTGTAGTCACTTATATTTGTGAAAAGTGAGTGCAAATTGCTACCACCCATGTAAGTGAGTGGAGAATTATGCATTTAGTTGCATTTTCCACTTTGTACAGGTATAAATGGCTACCCAAGGAAGCAATGGAGAATCTGATCCACTGTTTAAATTTGGTACCCTCTGACATTTTGTATTAAAAGAACCCCACCCCCCACTGAAAAAAATAGAACCCACATTACTTTGCCTCGTAGCAATCTGTAGACTATATGAGAAAGTTTTTACCTTTTTTTCCCCTCCTTCTCACTGGTCCTTCTAAGACACAAAGGCATCTTGACATGGTTTTTGACTTCCCGCAGCAATGTTAAAGCAAATGGAATCCTCCTGTCTGATGCTTTGAGATATCAAATTCCGCAGCTTGTGCTATACTTTTTGTATGTGACTTGATCCTACCGATGATTAATGTGGAGATATGGTAGGCTAAGTGGGATCAAATGTGCTAGTAAGTTTAGTCACCATGTACGGCTATGTAGCAAAGCAATTTACTCGGGATGCATGCTTGATAAATCAGGTACCAAGATTGAGCAAGCAATGAATGGGCAAAACTTTTAAGTTTCCATGAGCAGAGCAATCAGATTTATATGACCATCGCAGAACTTGGCATTTCATTTTTGCATGAAAATGGAGTCAAAGAGCATATCTGCATAAATATTTTTAAAGGAATCAACTCAGAGATTGGTAGAGGCTCAGATTTCCCTAGGAAAAGAACATATCTATTTTTTCTTTTGGATTGTAAAGCTTATCCTGAAAGGAAAAATCTGTAAATTCTTTTAAGAAGTCTCTTATTTCAGTTAATAAATTTATAAAACTCTCACTTCTTTTTACAACATAGTCCCCACTCTACATGCGCACACACATAAAATGGTGTTTTACTGATTCATTAAATTCCAGCAGACTATTTCAGTAGTACCGTTTATGCAAATTTGAAACTTTTTTCAGTGTGCATTGTGAGAGGAATATTAATGTCTAATTCTGCATTTACCTGGCTAATTTACATATATTCGTGTTGTATGGTAAATCACATGAAAACCTACAGGGGAAAGGCTCAGCTCTGCTGACAACTAATAGGCTATCTTTTCTTTAGACTTGCACAAATTGAGAATTATAGCCTGTGGCAAACATAATGGAAAACTGCATTTTTAATGCTCCCACACATACTCATTTCTTTACAAAGAAGAAAGCAGATGACTAGTCTTAAAAAATAAAACTTGCCCAAACTCTCGGAGTGATACAGGGTATTGGAAACTAAATGCTTCTAGCTGTGGGAATTAAGATTTGAGGGTTATATAGGGTTATGTAGATATTGGTTTTGACTAATGGGAATGGTATTGTGCCTCAAAAGGCTAAGGAAAAATCATAGCTGTACAGACTTTTCCCCCAAAGAGATTATCTAAAAGTTACAATACTAAGAGAACAGAAAGATTGCCTAACGTTGCATTTCATATTTACCATGTTCTTCATGTTTCATAAGATAACTCCTTTCTCTTCATGTGTCATTATAATAATGCCTGCATCTGTAAATTTCACTCCATGCATCTGAAGTGGGTTTCTTACCCACAAAAGCTTATGCCCAAATAAATTTGTTATTCTTTAAAGTGTCACTGGACTCCTTGTTGTTTTTGTGGATACAGACTAACACAGCTACCCCTCTGATACATATTCTGCATAATTGCTGCATGTTCTCTTCCCTTGGTGCTTTTAAAGGTGATTACAAAAGATGCTTGTAACAACCCTTTTGGCTGGGCTTAGTAATGTCTGGTTGGCTATATCTGCCTTGTGGGCAGCTTTTCTGTTTAAAATTACAAGACATTTCAAGGTTTAGATTTCTGTCTCTCAGCAAGGAGAGATCTCTTGGTTGATCTGATATTTCTGTTAGATATTCATGGGTCAGACACTCTGTTCAGTTTCTGTGGTTTACTTCATGTATATGGAGTTATTCTTTTGATGTCCATAATGAACTGGGCTGTGGAATTCTAAATTGAACTGTACAGAAGTTTGCACTGCAACAAGATAGTCCAGGTAGACTGTGTTAGCAAAACACAAGTGTACAGATACAGAGAGATGACACAAGTTTTTAAAAAATGTAGTGATAACAAATAGACTTGTCTCTGGGAGTGTTTCATAGACAGCAGCTTATAATTATCTACTTTCAAGGATTTGAAATTGAAGCTTACAGAAGGTAAGAGATCTTGTTGTTCCTAGTACCTCCTCAGTGTGGTATAACAGGGTTGTGAAGACTTTTTGGAGGAGAGTCATTCTGTTTAAATAAGGAAAACTTCTGTGTCACTGCCCTCCTGTTCTGAAAAGAAGGTGACTGAAATATGAGACTCTGCTTGTGTACTGAACAGTTTCAGTATCCTTTTGCTCTGCCTTGATAATAGGGTGCATGGTGGATTGTGTATTGAATATTAAATACATTTGTAATGCAAAATACAGATTTAAACTTCAGTCACGAATTTTTTTGACATCAGGGTGTTCCCTGACTTGCATTTTTCTAAAAATTGCAATGTTATAATTAGACAGGCAGTGATGAACTGTGAGGGAAGCAGTAGATACTGTTGATTACACATGAATGAGTGTAGGTACTTTTGGGTGGTAGAACTGTAGAGAAACTTCTAAATGGTCGTAAATAGTGTATAGCTCAATTAGAAATGGAAACGCAAATAGGTAGGAGTTAAAGTTCTGCTGTTTGCCTAAAGAAAAGAGTTAGCTTAGCCCCAGCTCTTGCTATATGTTTAGCTTATGGCAGTAGCTGTGAGTTATTTTTAAAGTTTCAAAGTCCTGTTTTCTTAAAACCTTTACCTTTGCTTTTAATTAAGACCATTCTCTGACTTGCTGCAAATCACAAAGGGGATTTGAGGAGCTTAATGCACTGATTCAACCACAAATCTATTAGAAAAAATGTTTTGGTGCTTGTTCCTGTTTGTTGTCGTTCTGTGACTTTACTGCAGGCCTAAAGTAACTCTGATAAGATTACCGTGGCCAACTAGGATTTAAGCTGCCGTATGATATCTGTTATATGATTGTATCCACTAAATTGTATCCATTGTGTAATATGATCTGATTGAATTTCTCAGTTGAGGAATGGAAGTTGTTGGTTTTTTTCTATTTAATGCAGTATGAACACAAAGGGTAGGAGTGTGTGTACATGTGTGTTTACATATGTATATATACACACACATACACATAGAACAGTTAAAACTACCTCTTCAAAGACAGTGATTTCAGTCATTGCCAAAGAAACTACCAGACTAACATTTCAGTGTTTTGGGGGTGAAAAAGAAGATATGGCTTGCAAATAGGAAATGTGTGCTGTATATTTTAGCTTGATTCTAGATGCTGAGTATGTGGAATCTTTTCTCATTCCCCTAATTTTACTTATAAGGTATGAGAAATGGCAGCCAAAATGATACGCACAAGAGAGGGTTTCCCACCCATTCTGTCATTCTGGGCTGTAATTTCATGTCCCATGTTGGATCAACTGCCATTGATATTTCTGTCTAGTATAGCTGAAGGGGGAGGTAAAGTGAGTATTGTCAGCCTCAAGCATTCAAAATCAGGATACAGGTCCCCCCAAATCATGAGATTATTTTAGAAATCCAGAAATTAAGAAAACAAATGAACTAACTTGTTGGTTCTTTTTATGTGCCTTCTGACTTTGGGGCCTTTAGGATTCACTTGCCTCTCATTCTCAAGCTTTTTTCTGCAACCATGACATTTTTTTCAGTGAGAACTGAGATTACCATGCAGCCATTTGAGAGAAAAACACCAAATACTGTGCGAGTTGCAATAAAATCACAAGATCTGGTAACAATGCAGAGTTCCTCCTTTTTATTTTATTTTTTCAATCAGAACTCTTGCTGACATTTACTCAAGTGACCAAATTCTCCGCATTTGCTCACCCTACATGGAGAGAAGATGCAACTTTTTCTGCTCTTTGTCAGAGATCCTTTTCCAAGGGATTCTTTTCCTTGTGCAATACAGTTTTCTTCGTTTTCCCCCCCTAGGAATTTTGCCATGTGGAATGGAGGGCCTTGCTTAGGACAGATTCCATTTGCATCAGAGGCTTTTTGCTCTTGGGACTGGCCTCTATTTGTACATCTCTGATAGTACAAAGTGCAAATAGAAAAGACCTATAGCAAGGCCTGAGAGATTAACTTGGTTCTCTGCAGCCAAAGAGAATGATAGTTCCCCAGGTACTGTCCAGACAAGAGACTTTTTGTAGCAGCATGTCTAATTTCAATAGATTCTGGCAACAGGCAAGTGGCAACTTAAGCTGAAGATATGCTACAGATGCTAACTGAATAGTTTTCTTGTACAAGGGGGCTAGTTCACTCTCTCCTTTTGCAGAGTTCACAGATTCTGCTTATTTCACAATCATCCACAAGTAAGCGCAAGAGTCTCCTTGAAGTTTTTCCACCTTCCCTTGGAAAGAAAAAATGGCCTTGAAAATATACAAAGACAAGGCCGTTGTCATTCCAGTAGCACTTTGATGACTATGGCTGTCCTATTCTCCTCAGTTAGGTGTGGAATTCAAACAGTAGATCCTTCCAAATATAGTGATCCTGGTGCAACAGGGTTCTTTGATTAATCTTGATCACTGGTGCCTAGAGCTTCTCACCTGGAGCTTCAGGGATTGTTAACTTCTTGGGTGTATTGAGGCATTCAGAGATTTTAACTTCATTGAGGTCCTAGGTAAAATACTATTCCTCCTCTCTTGCCCATGAAAGTTATCATAAAATCTGATTAGCACTTTTCTTCGTAAGGATTTACAAAGAACGTATTTAGACTTTAATCTCAGCAGTATGTGTTGTGCATCTTCTCTTGTGCTGTAGACTTTGGTCACATTGGCAGTGTTTGTCTGTAGCTGTGATCCCCAGTTCCTACTTCTAAGTAACGCTGAGGACTGAAGGTTATGTGAAGCTAAAAATTCTCAATAAAGCTACTTTTAAACAGAAGGATGGGAGCCTATGCAACAACTCGACTAGCTCAATTGAACTTGAGGGAGGTACCGTGCATTTGCATTGGGAAACAGGTTAAATTTAGGTCAGATTTAGCTAGCAAGTGTTAACTAAACTCAGCCTAGAAACTCTGACAGTGTTTCTTAGTCAAGACACAGTCTGTGATGTGCCTAATGTTCACCATTCAGAAAGCGAGGATCCAGAGGCATCCAATCATTTCTTACCATCTCAACCCAGACTTCTGTGTCCTAATGAAAGGATTAAAATAATCCCATAGATGTTTGGTATCTGAGTTTCATGAGATGAGTGGGTAAACTATTTCAGAGTAAGAAGGAAAGAGGTCTTGGAAGAAGCAATGATACTGGCAGACCTGCTGCAGTATGTGTAAAGAGGACAAATGTTAGGAGCCACCTTAAGTCCATCCTGTGAGTAATACATTTGGATTAAAGTGTACACTAACTGATCATTGGGTTTTGGGGGTTTCTTTTGTTTTTCTTTTCTTTAAGATGAAAAGATAGAAGGAAGGGGAGAAATAAAATTGATTGCAGTAGCTCATTTTGGCAGGCAATCCTTAATTTCTAAGGAAGTCCAAAGAGTTTACAATGTGTCCCTTAATCACCTTATTCTTGATAGTTCACGCAGATGTAAGAGCAGGACAATAACTCAGTTGAATTTTTTTCCTCTGAGGTAATAAAACATTATGGGGAATGAGGAGTAGTATGCATTTGTTTTACTGTTAGCATACAAAATAAATGACCTCCTTGGGAGAGAGAGAGGGAAACTCTTACCTCAGGTCTATCATCAAAGTGTGCATCTGTTCGTAGGAGGGGGAATTTAATGTACCTGTTACTTGTAGTCATTATACTTTTATCGTGGAAATAACAATTAGCTGGTGGTGTAGAAAATTGTTTCACACATCTATGTTACCATTTGTGAGGCTTTTCTGAGGAAGGAGGGCCAGATAGGATACCCTTTTATTTCTTCCAAAGACACAGGCCATCAAATATTAATTGTCTCTGTAGGTTTTTGCTTCTAGGTGTGGCAGTGCAGGGTATAGTCAACATTGGAGATTTGTTCAAAGCACACATAATAAATAATAATAAATAACAATAAATAATAAATAATTAATAAATAACAATAGGTCCATGCAATCTCATTAATGAAACCGAAGAACAGTTTCCAGACTTAAAATGTAAGGGCTATGTTCTGCTTTTGGATAAGTATATAAACTTTGCTGCATCATTTCTAAAATCATTTTCTACACAAGATAGAATTGTATGTGATGAATCAAGTATGTGTTAGTCTTTGCTTAGGCTAGCAGTGGAAATGGTTATATGTAGAATGGTATCACCACATCTATATTAGTAAAGCTGGAATAGATATAGCTTTTCTTCTATAAATAATCCATGACTACGTATATACTCTAAGCAAAGTATTCAGAAGTTGCATGTATACAGTCTTGGGGCCATAGGAAGGACATACTAATTTCCCAAATGTAACCACAGAGTGCAAATAATGTACCCTAAATAACACACCAGTAAATGTGTAAATGTCAACAGAGGGAGTTTTTCTGAGTTTGATTTAGTGAGATCCTACAGCAAAACCAGCCTACAGCAAAACCAGCCATTAGCACTTCTTAACGGCTTACCATTGCACACGAGAGGGGGAAAGCATCATTCCTCTATTTTTGTCTTGTGATTAAGAGAAGGAGACAATCTCTCATGCACTTGCCCACAGGCACAGAATCAGAGCACCAGTTCTGCTTAATTTCTTTCTTTTGTTAGCATGGTAAATTTTCTGGGTTCTTCACACTGATGCCAGCCCAGGAAGCAAGGAATCTAGGCATCAGGAGAGGTTGTTTTAAGTTAGTTCCAAGTGCTTCAAATACACTGTTACTTCACAAAAAGTTTGTATCTGTGTGGGTAAATCATTTTAGTTATTTGTCACATGTCGAGGAGGACACAGTTAATAAAAATAGATGAGACAGGAACGAGAGACAGAGAACAAAATCACTTTCCCCCCCAAAAAAACTTCTTGTAAACCAAGACAGCTCCCAATTCTTGTCATTTTCTGGAACACAGAACTGCTTGCTCTGAGCCAGTGCATAACTCTTTAAATCATTGTGGATTCTGTAGTCCCTTAAATGACAGAAATGTGTGGAGCTGCATTTGTCATGGGGAAACAAATAGACACTAACCATTGTCGTCCCTAAATTCTTTTGTACTGTATGGAATTTAGTATTATGGCTTTGGGCATTACCTGTATAGTGTCATCATTTGAATGGCAAGTAGGAGGTGGCTATTTTAGTTTAGTTGTATAGATTGGGGGGATGCAGTTTTGAGTAGATTCTGTGTATCACTGGCAAACAAGTTTTAGGAACATAAGCACTGTGTTACCTTAGTAAAGTCAAGGTTATGTAAAGGTTATGTTAATTTTCTTCTAACTATTTTTTTAAAGTCACTCCCTACCATTTCATTTTGTGCTGGTATGGTCCCCATTTTGTGGCACTAATCCTAAAATTGACCAATATCAAGATAGGCTTTTCCTTTGGTAAACTCAGGAGGATCCATTTAATTGTGAGTTTAGGAAAAATATTATAATTCATCATTTTCCAAGGTGAGCACCTGGAGTACAAATTAATATTAAACAGGCTATTGAGAACAAGGGCTGGGAAGTGGGGGTGGAATTGAAACTTTCAAGAATATCCTATGCTTTGTTTCTCCCATTTTTTAAATGGGGACATAGAATCATAGAAGTGCAAGACTGGAAGGGACCTCAGTAAGTCATCTAGTCTAGTCCTCTGCACTCAAGGCAGGACTTAATAATAACTAGACCGTTCCTGACAGGTGTTTGTTTAATGTAGTCTGGCCTGCAATTCTCTTCATGCACTTGCGTACCCAGGTACCTGGGTATTTGATTTTTTTTGTTCCTTTCTTTGTATGGAAGAGCCTGGAATATGTATATTCCCTTCAGACAATCTGGGAATATATTATTTGCCTTTAAGATAAAGAATAATTGTATTTTTTCTCTCTTTCTCTTCTTTTACAGCTTCTGCAATCCCAGATAACGGTAGGAGGTCCTGTCTAAAGCTTAAAGTCTTTGTGCGGCCAGCAAGTAAGTTCTTTAGATCAAGCTTTAGAGGGTGGCTTTATAGCGCATGCTTTACTGTGTGGTCTGGTAAACAGCAATAAACCCTTTTTTTTTTCTTTTTTTTTTTCTTTTTTTACTGTTAAATCTTGTGTGATATTTGTTCTGTATAGCAACATTTGTGTTTCAGTTTTCATCATATTTTCTTATCATTCTTCATAAAGCTTTTTGTTTTATTACCTAGCAGTTGCTAACTTGTTGTTTCTTAAATTGTTGTACAAATGGATGACTATACTGGCATTCGGACAAGTGCCACAGACTTCAAAATATAAATATATAAATATAATATATATTTAAAAATTAGAGAGAAAAGATAGAAAAAAAAAAGGAAAGTGGGGAGTTTAAGGGTGTCTCACTAACATATTTGGCTGTTATCTCTATTTTTGTTATAGACAGCTGTATGAAAACTATAGGTGTTCATGATCGTGTTTTCGATGTTAACGACAAAGTAGAAAATTCATTAGAACCAGCAGGTTAGTATGCTTAGAGAATCTCTTTTAACAAATGCGTCTATCCCTCTGGTGCTTCAGTACTTTTTTTCCTCTCTTTCTCTCTGCATGCTTTGCATGGTATAATTGCTCTGCTTTGGCTTATTTCTAGCAGTGCTAATATTGCTTATGGTATACCTCATTCCTCCAGTATTCTTATGCAATGCATGGGAGACAAAATGTTGCTTTTTTGTGGCATATGGGTTAATAAAATGCAGTGCCCAAATTTAAAATCTCCAGCGAAGTGTCCAGAAGTCACTTTCTGTTCCATCTCATACCCCAAGCATGTTGACAAACCACTGTATTTTCTAAATGGGTCCAGAGTTTTAGAAAAATTTGCAAATTTCGGAACTGTGGTTTCATGTGGTTTGTATGCACATTCAAAATGAATTGGGTACTGCTTATTTAATACTAATGCATGACAAAAGCATGTAACTGATAAAAGTTAGTGTTTTCCTAAATAATTCATTTGTACACTTAGGCAAAGTGTTATAAATTTTCCCATCTAATTTTTACAAGAGAGTTGTAATCATGTCATCTTCTGGTCCACATATGAGAGCAAATATATTCTAAAATCTTGTGGCCTCTCTTTGTCTCCAAGTGTTGTAACCTTAAAAACAGAGAGAATGCTTATGTCACCAAATACTTCCTTTCTCCTTTCCCCCTCCCACCCAAGTCCATTGTCAGCAATAAGTCAAATTAATGTTCGTCATGAAAATGTGTATGTATTTATATATGGTTCAGATCATGCACAGATTTAGACATATGCTTAACTTTAAGAAAATGACTAACCCCACTGACTTCAATGGGACTACATGTGATTAAAATTAAGCATGTGTATAATGCTCTGGAGAATCAGGGCCTAGATGTGTATTGTTTAGAGACATGCACACATTGTAATGTACTGCTAATTGAAAATTGATAATTAAATGCACCATACAAAAATTATACAAACACAATTTTTAATGCATAATTCAGGGAACATGCTACAAGAACGTCTTTTTTAAGTTACTTGAGAAAGGAAGTTCCCTTTGATATGAAGCAGTACATTAATTTTTCCTTGCTTTGTTTTCTAATGGAATATGTTTGATGATACTTTCAGCTGAACTAGATTATTAGGCAGCAAAATAAATAAGACTTGAAGAAATTTACCAGTCTGGAAGATATGCCGGTGGACATACACTGTCTTTCATTATTTTTTACTCAAGAGGATATTCAGAGCTCTCTAAACTGTGTTGATTTTGGGAACCAACTAGATTCTCTAAACAAATGAGAATTTAAATGCATGCTGACTCCAAGAAATGTATTTTTGTCACAATAAATGTAGCAGTTTCATTATTTTAGCATACTCCATGAGGAGACCATAAGGGCAATATCTCCCTACTTGTTCGTAACCTAAAAATCTAGAAGCCCTATGTGTGTTCTTCTGATCTGAAATGTAGTGAATACTGGCCAATTAATACATACACCCTTTGTTAATGGTTTGCAGCAACGACTTTAGTCTGGGTGAGACCAATAACAAAGAATTGCTTTCAGTAAAGATAGGGGGTCAAATTTTCAAAAGTGCTCAGCACCTACAGCTCCCATTGACTCTGCAGCGCCTACTTAGCACAGTAATAGAAGGAAATTGTTGGAAGACATCAGGCAGTTGGGAGACTAAAGCACACATTGGGCATCCTGCAGACAGAGATGAAGTGAAGTGGTGCCGTGAGGATGAAAGATGGGCTTAATAAGAAGTGTATATTTAAAACACATCAGTTACCAAAAAACTCCCACCCCCCAAGAGCATTGCATATTCACAAAATTATTTGAGCTAATCCCCATTTGACAATTAACCATTCCTGGATCTCACAGTTTGCTGACATGCTTTTTTATTATTAGGATGTAAGACAGTGGATCTTGTGGCATGCTGTCTGCACTGCGTACTAATTTACCTGTCCTTGGAATGCATTTGTCTGTTTTGTGTCTTCTCACATTGTCTGCCACCATTTTCTGACAACAAAGGACACAAGGGTTGGGCAGGTCAGGGGCACATTGTACAAATTGCCAATCATTCTATCTGGAAATTATTCTTGCAAAAATTATGTGATGACCTTCCTGATTTCAAACAGTGTTTGTTCATAATCAGGAAATGGCAGGAAACTGTCAAGTGAAAACTTATTTCTTAATTTCAGAATTTGGGTTTGTAGTCATAAAAACCCCATAAAAACTTCAGAAGCCATAAAATCTATCAAATTCAAAAAGGCAAAGTTAAAATAAATTCTTCTCTCAAATGAAATTGTGGCTGTGCATTTCAGGCCAGAATTAGGCCCCCAGGGTATAATTTAAAGTGATGGTATCTAGAAAATTCATATTTAAGATGGTTGTACGAAAGTGTGGTCTATTTTCATTTCCTACCTTCTACGATGGTGGTGACATTCTAGTTTTTACTAGTGACATCCTAGTCTCCTAGTTTAACTTTCCTTTTTTGTTAAAACAAGCCAAGCCCTTTCCCCTAAGTGTTTAAGATCGTGCAAGGTTTTAACTGCACAAATCCAATTAATAATAATACTTATAAAGCAATATGGGAACCACAGATAAAAAGTGTGCTCTACCGCACAAGTGCAAATAGACCTTGGAATCATCTGGCCAAAAAGCCCAGATGCTTCTTTGAAAAAGTACCCCTTAATATTGCATGAAAAAATGAGTTCTGCTTAGAAAAGTGGCTTTATAAAAATAGCATCATTGGATCCTTCATCTACTAGGTCTCAGTGATTTCCAAAGCAGTTTGGTTCATTTACAAGTAAAAAGGATTTGGTTTTCGTTTTGTTTTGTTTTAACCAAATTGCCAGTGCTGCATGGGATCTCTAATTCAAGTTGCTATTTGTATAATCACCACTCCCAAATTCTGCCTTTATTGACACCAAGGCAGCCCTGTTGCCTTTAGTGCTGTTTCAGGGGTGTGATTGAGGCTAGAATTTCATGACAGTGAGAGTTGTACAGGTAATTCTAGGTGGCCCAGGAAATAAAATTTAGTTTGCAATTTCATTGGTGATATGTGAGATAGAAGAAAATCTATTTCATTCCCCCAGGAGTTCTGGTTTGACAGTAGTGAGTAAACTTTTCCTCTAAATTGAGTAGATGGGAACTCTGAATAGACACTGGGAGCAGATCTGATGATTAGGAAGATGCTATTCTTACACAGAAACTTTTCAGAGTATTTTCTTAAAGAAAGTTTCTTTTAAGAAATCTTCCATTCATAAAGTAACAGTGTGAAACATGTAAGTGTGTAAATCATAAGTAAAAATTGTGACATCACTTTTGGACCATATGCCCTTCTGACTCAGTTCTGTTGTCACTGGAACTAGTGAAGTTCTTTAACTATCTGTTGCCAGTTACATACCGTAATTCTGTAAGGTGCTTTAAAATGAAAGAGGCTGGATAGAAAGATGCTGCGGCCCTGATTCAGAACACATTTAAATTAGTAGTTGCTTTTCCCATGTATAAACTGTAGGTAGTTCAGTCCAGTCCTGAAGTCTTAACTCAGACAGGCCTCTCATTGACGTTAGTGGCACTTTCATTTGACTGAAAGACTGTGTTTGTCCCATTATCATGTAACATAAATAATATAATAAAATATTTATATTTGAATATCGGTTACTCTGCATGTGTGCTTTTCATAGTTATACCTTGAAACAACACTGAAAACCTGTCATGATAAACTTGAGACTGTTCCATTGGCAATTTGTCCTGGTTTAATCAAACTTTTGATAGATTGCTAGTCAAAGTTACTATACAGATTCCAGTGATTTCAGTGGGTCTGAAGAGCCTATGGACCCAAAATCGTACTTTATATTTTAACAGTCTGTGTGCTTGCACGTTGGGTGCCATTACAGTGCAAATAGGGGTTTCTTTAAAACTGATTTTAAACTAACATTAAGGGATACACTTTTAGAAGTGTGGCATTTTTAGCACTACCTCCACCACCAGTGTCATCAAGGTGCATTGCACAGCTCACATCATACACAATCCTGGCAATGTTGGTATATGTAGGAAATGCAGACACATCTTGCATAAAATGCAGCAGTTGTTTATTACACTAAGTTGTAAGTGGTTGTGAATTTTCCTGTGAAACTCTTTTAGTTGGGGTGGATCAGAAGAAACGTCTCAAGCTATCAATACATTTTTTAGACAACTTTTGTTTTTTTAAAAAGGTGTCACTGATTTAATCCATTTATTTGGAAGAAATTTCACATCCAGGACTGATGCTTTTATCCCCAGCTGAGGAGAGATGAAAATTAAAATATCCAAGTTCAATAATTTAAACTCTGAGGTACATATAGGGTTACAGAAATGGTAATATCATCTACAACTACAGGTATATCAAAGATAGTTTAATGTGATCTGCGTATGGTTTCTTTAGAATGTCTTATTATGTTAATAAGAAATTGTGTCAGAAATTTAAAAGCTTATAAAGAGAGAAAAAATGTTCTGCCCATCATGTTCTACCAGTAACAAACACGTTCTTTGCAACAATTTTTTCCAGTGATGCTTGCTAATTTACATCAGATTTAGAGTTAGGAGAGTATATGAGTAATATCTGCTATATACAATAGCTATTTATGAAGAGTTAACAAGTTTTGCATGTTTTCTCCTGTCAGATCAGTGATTGTAACCTATTCACACTTTTTCTTGCATTCACACTTCCTGGACGAAAAAAATACGGAGCCTCTTGCCACAGTCCTTGCACACCCCAAACTCCAGTTGACTATACTGGAAGTTTTGCACATGGAGTGGACTCACAGGCCAACATTCCAAACTCTGGTAGACTCCTAAATATATACTTGGGTAGCTAAGTAAGGGATCTGATCTTCAAATGTGCTACGCACTTGCAACTCCCATTGAAGCACCTTTGAAAACCAGGCACTCTTATTTAGCTGTCTAAATATGGATTTAGGTGGCTAACATTAGATATCTAAGTTTTTTCACAGATTCTGAAGCCAGGGAGAACCATTGTGGTCATCTTGTCCAGTGGGCAAACTTTTTGGCCCAAGGGTATAGAAATTGTATGGTGGGCCAAGAAGGCTCACAAAATTGGAGTTGGAATATGATGGGAGGATGGGGCTCCGTGGTAAGGCAAGAAATGAGGAGTTCAGGGTGCAGGAGGGGTCTCCAGGCTGGGGGTTGGGGAGTGAGGTGCAGGGAAGAGCGGGGAGGGCTCTAGCTAGAGGTGTGGGCTCTGGGATGGATCTGGAGTTGAGGAGTTTGGGGTACAGGAGGGTGCTCTGGGCTGGGATCAAGGGGGTTTGGAGGGTGGGAGGCGTAGAATCAGAGCTGGGGCAGGGGGTTGGAGTGTGGGGAGAGGTTCAGGGGTGCAGGCTTCAGGCAGCGCTTGCAGGCAGCTCAAGCAGCTCCCAGAAGCAGCAGCATGTCTCTTTTCCAGCTTCTATATGGACGTACAGCTAAGCAGCTCTGCATGCTTCTCCGTCCGCAGGCACGGGTTTGGGGCGCAGGCTGTGGTTCCCAGCCAATGGGATCTGCAAGGGCAGTACTTGGGGTGGGGGCAGCATGCAGAGCAGAGCTCCCTGGCTTCCCATACACATTGGAGCCAGAATGGGGTCACTCCACTGCTTTGAGAAGCTGCGTGGAGCGGCCCCCTACCCTGCGCTCCAGCTGGAGCACCGGAGCGGGGCAAACCCCGCTCTCCAGCAGAAGCTCAAGGGCCAGCTTGAAAAGGCTAATGGGCCAGATCCAGCCCATGGGCCGTAGTTTGCCCACCCCTGATCTAGTCAGATCTTCTGTAAATGTGAACCATACTGTTTTATTTTAGGGGAACACTGCATTCCTTACCCTGCCAAAACCACCAAGGCCCTCATTTTTGCTCCCATTGTCTTTCGTGGGAGTCTTGCCAGGAAAAGGAATGAGCAAGGAATGCAAGATTTGGCCCCAAGTTTGTTACATAATGAGTTATTACACTCTAATGGAAGTCAATGCTAGCACAAGGTTCACTGCCCTACTTCACAGAGGGTACTGAATCCAATTGTGGCAGACTGCTGAAAGAGAGCTTAAGGATGCAAAACCTCATCGGAATGTATGCTTTCTGTTTGAACAGATGATACCGTACATGAGTCAGCTGAGCCATCCCGCGGTGAGAATGCAGCACAGACACCGAGGATATCCAGCTGGCTTTTGGCAACCCTACTGTTCCTCCTGGCGATGCTTTTGACATTATAGCACAGTATATTCCAGTAGCCTGTCACAGAAAACATCAGGGTCTTGGAACATCAAAGATCCACCTTACTGCTCCTCCCAAGAAAGGGACTTTATATTGGTTTTGCAGATGTCAAATTTGGGGCGGGGGGGTTGTTTGTTTGTTTGTTTTCCTTTCAGCCTGAACTATGAGCAAGAATTTGAGGGGAATAACTAGTTTCAGTTCCTAACCTTCCCCATGACTTTCCTTGACCCCTCCAAAAATCAAAGGACTCAAAGTGAAAATGCCAAATTATAACAGTGATACTAGTGATTCTTATTTTCCTCTTCATTCTCCTTTAAGAAGTCAACTTCGCTAGCCCACTGTGTCATCTGTATGTGGATACGGAAGAATAGTGGCAGATGCAGTCAGTGAAGGATAAGGAACCTGAGTGGAAGCCCAGGAGGGTTTTACTCTCCAATACAATATTTATGCCTTCTCATTCAGTACTGTAAGATGGTCATGCAAGGCATCATGTCACCATGTCAGGACTGGAGGGGAAATATTAAGAACAGATATAACACTATTTCCTCTAGGAGTTTCTAAATGAACAGGCTTCTAAAAGGAAGAGACACTATTTCTTATAAGATTGTCTTGAAACATCATTGACAATAAAAACCTGTGCTCCATAATAGAAGCTCTGTCTTTAGAAAAAAATATATTAATATTTAGGAATGTTAACACACAGCAAGCAAGGTCAGATTTAGGAAACTTTGCTAGGGGTGCGAGTGCCTGTGTTATTTCCATTTAAGTGGGTAGTACACACCAGATTATTTTTTTTTCAAAACAGATCACCATGGTGCTACAATATTTTTTTTCTTGAAATGCAGAGGCATTTTTTTGTGAATAAAGTGGCCTTCCCCAGGGCTGACTTAGTAGCTGGTAGCCTTGTATGCAGCTCTGGGTGACAATATGCTCTAAGGAGAGGACTTCAATGGCCAGAGGAAACAAACAGGGTATCCAGCATG
This sequence comes from Dermatemys mawii, assembly GCA_007922305.1. Lineage (NCBI taxonomy): Eukaryota > Metazoa > Chordata > Testudines > Dermatemydidae > Dermatemys > Dermatemys mawii. Next base: position 5,110,726 of record ML677336.1, on the reverse strand, counting down.
TTCTTGATTTGTCTCCCCTGGAAGTTCCACCATCACGGGAATAAAAAAAGACAGAAGGAGTCAGGATAGCCAATCGGCATTGTTTGGAGCGGGAGCGGAGGATAAAAGAAAAGTGTTTGAAAGTAAGGAATACAAATTGAAGTGTTGATTTTAGATCTTCTCCCTTTCCAACACAGTTTGAACAGTAGAGGAAATGTGTTTATCAGCAGGAGATAAACCAGATGGGCTCCCAAAGACTTTAACAAAATATTTTTTTAAAAATCCACTAGAATAGAAAATACATTATTTAGATATACTTTATGCTGAGAGTGAGTATATATGCTTGTCCTATTTAAACGTGAGAAAAGTGGTAACCCTTGATGCAATTAGGAGTATGCGAACTGTTTTGTTTGATGACATTTGGGGGTGACCCTGTTTAAGGAATCTGAGCATGGCCAAGAAAGGACTTGAGAAGTCATTCACCAGGAAATGCAAGCCTTGGGGTTTCTGTTGGCAAGGCTGCCATGATCTTTGAAATCTGAAATATAGTCAGGGAAATGTGTCAGGCCAATATCAAAACAAAGTCTTTCAAACAAAACTGATGATTATGATTATGTTGAATGTGAAAAAAATCCCCTTTTTTTGGATTAGATTTATAAAAAAAACGATAGTTAAAAAATAATAGGGGTTGTTAATGGGCTGCATTTTGTGGAAATGATTATAAATTAAATTTTTAAAACTGCTTCCTGGAATTTTGAACACTCCATGGTCCAAAAGAAAGAAAGAAAAAAGGAAGTTGTGCACATGTTAAACAAAAATCTGGGGTTGCCTGATACTATACAGTATAGATATTGATGCAGAAGCTGCCCTTGAGATAGAATCAAGGAAATTTCTGCTAATATTGAACACAAAATGAAAAACCACAGTCTAGACACTGAAGAAAATCACCATTTCATTCCAACATAGTCAGTACATTTCTTTCTCCAGCATGTATAGTTAGTGCACATGCTAACATTTCCTTCAACTTAGAATTACAGAACTTTGCGGGAGGTGGGCTTAAGGATGAAAACACACCTTATAATAGACAGCAAAAAGATAGTATTGCTAGATAAGCACATTGGTTGCACTTAATCTTACTTATATTAATAATGCTGACTTTATTTTAGAAGTGGTGAATTTTATTGTGTTCTATCATTTGTCTTTCAATGACAATGGACCTCCCACAACCATAAGTGTAGTTTAACTTCTGTATTGGGGAGGGGCAGCTCCAGTCAGGACAACAGGATTACACATCTGAGGGGAAATTCCATCCCTGCCGAAGGCTTGCAGTTGGGGAGAGGGAGGGTAATGCCATCTCCAAATTATGCCCATGCTCAAAAGCCACACTTATGAACAGCAAACTTTTTTTCCCACTAATGTTTTCCTCAGTGAAATTCAATCCTTTATTTTATCACATTGCCAGCGCTAACTAAATGAACAATAGCAAGACTATCCCAGCTAACAGACTACTACACCGCATAGAATAATATAAGTGTGAATTGCAAGCTTACCAGACATCAGCTTGGATACTTGATGGCATCAGGCAATCCCAGTCATATCAAATAAGCAAGTACTGCAAACCATTGAATCTTTGGTTTTTGTTGTGCTGAGTTACAAAACTTTGGAAGCTTTGAAGAACGTTGGTGCAAGTTTAAGCAGCTCTCCCTCACAAACACACACATCATGTGAAGTCTGAGGGACGAACTGATTCTGCAGCAGACATCTCTCAGCCCAGATAGTTCACCCCCCGACCTGCACTCCTGGTTGCCAAGGGCTTTGCAACGTGAAGCAGGGAAATAAGGATCAGTCTGTTTAGTGGATACTATGTATCCTTTAATAGACAAGGTAATATTTCGTGTTAGTTTAGAATATTGTTTTGTACTGTACTTTCTTGGATGGCAAAGGAAAGACAAGTAAAACTTTAAAAAATGCTATGTTCTTTAAATTCTGTATTTAGCAACCTCTGTTGTATATAGTGTTTGATAATAAAGTATTAATTTGATTCTTATGTCTTTTGTAAGTGAGAACAATAGACTTTCAGGATATTAAAAACATGCATTGATTATAAGACAGAGCTTTGAAGCGTCAAGTGTAATCATGGCTGAGAACTGAGTTATAAGGGGCCATGATACTGCATCATACAGAACTCATCTGTGAAAACTGTTCACCTGATCTCAAGACTTCACAATGTCAAGACCTGGAACAACATGACTTTTGATGATCAATGTTTTGTCCTCAGTGTTTAAAGGTCTGATGTTACAGCGTGTGGTTTTTTGTGTTGGTTTTTCGTTTTGTTTGGGTTTTTTTTAACATGTTGGTTTCTAAAAGGCTTTGGGGATTGAACAACTCTTCTATTCCTTTATTTTCTTTATACTTGGTTCTGGTTTCCTTCTGTTTTTCCTTTCCCTCCGTTCATGGATAGTTTTTTCCCCCAGAAGGGATCTTGCCAGTATCATGTGTGACATGTGCATGGACTTGAATCCAAAACAACAAGCAACAGACTTGGGAGGGTCAAACGTGGATTATTTCCTTTCTTGTATATTTGTGGAAGGAAAGGGATTGTATTTGTATCTGTTGATTTTTTCCTAGAAACTGAACTTTATCCGTTGCCTCATGAGAGCAATTGTTCTTTCAGTTTCTGAAAATCAGAAAATAATTTAACTTTTCCCCTCCATTGATCCATCCACTCAGATTTGTGCTCACCAGTTTTACTTTACAACTCCCCGCTTTACTCCCCTCCTCCTCCTCCTTTTAATTTGGAGCAGTGAATGGGCAGATCTGTTTCTGGTTTGGCATCACTGAGTTTTTCCCATGCATTCGCCCTTGAGCTTCTCGGATGTGAGACAAATCTCCCTACAATAGGCTTGCTGCCATTGTCTGTACAGTTTAATAGATGCTGGCATGTTGGAGGTTACCCATGAGTCTGCAAAATCCGCTTTCCATGCTTACTCTTGACACCCCATTGAAGCCACTCATTGTGTGTGCATCTGGGTATGAAAGTCCAGCTCAGTGTGGTCCTGTGCTTGTACTGCCCTGCTTTGCAGTTTCTTTGCACTTATTCATTGAGTGCTGTTTTTGAAATGCTTACATTATATGAACTTAAAAAAAATGTTAAAAAAACGACCCATAAGATCTGTATTTGTATATACACGTGTCCGTACAATTATACCTAAATAAAAATTAAAGATTTTCATCATTTTAATTGGTTCTCTTAGGCTACATTTTTGTTCACTGAATGATGCCTTTATTTCAGGGGCTTTCATCTTACATATTTGTGGGCAATGGAAGGCAGTAAGGAGTATAATAGGGAAAGGCTATGGAATGTGAGGAAAACCATGTGTGCAATGACAAACTGCCTGGAGCTGTACTCCCCAATATCCTGGCTGGTGAACTAAACTCTGGCAGGCATGAAATTTTTCACCCCTAATCTGTGTCTTTATAGCTTTTCAGAGTACTTGGGAGAGTAAGGAATTGTGTCCTCCAAGGGCTGGAATATTCTTACCTGCTTTATATTTAGGGCCCTACCAAATTCATGGTCCATTTCAGTCAATTTCACAGTCATAGGATTTTAAGTCATAAATTTCATGATTTCAGCTACATACACTACCATGACATTTCAGATTTATCTGTAGGGGTCATGACCCAACTCTGAAAGCAGCAGCGCAAAAATAAGGGTGGCATGGTATGGTATTGCCATCCTTACTTCTGCTCTGCTGCTGTTGGTGAGACGCTGCCTTCAGAGCTGGGTGCCTGACCAGCAGTCGCTGCTCTGTGGCCACCCAGCTCTGACAACAGTGCAGAAATGAAGGTAGCAATACCAAGACCCCGCTCCAATAACCTTGCAACACCTCACAACCCTCTTGAGTCAGGACCCCCATTTTGAGAAATGCTGGTCTCCCCTGTGAAATCTGTATAGTATATAAAAGAACAGATTTCATGGCCCATGACATGTTTTTCACAGCCATGAATTTGGTAGGCCCTATCGCTGCTTTGGCCCATGCTGGACCTTTTTAATAGCCTTCTTTATGGCCCTTGCTAAGATGGTCACAAGTTCTAAGGCGGGTATTCTACTTACAGAGGATCAGAGCAGGTGCAAGGGACATACAAACAGGGCAGTCGCACATGGCGCTCCTTTGTCGATGATGCCCCTCTGACTTACAAGGGATGGGGGCGGTTATTAGTGGCTTTAAATGTTAGTTTTTTAAAAAAGGAGTGAGAGCTGTGAGAGTCTCATGGGGAGGTGGGGAGAGTTTGAGCAGTCGTGCCTCCTCGTGGGATGGAGGGGAAGTAAAACGATGAGTTGTCTCTTTTCCCCAGCCATTCTTTCAGTGCCTCTAAAAATATGTAAGACTGGATTGACTAAGATTTGTACTCGGCTCTGAAACTGTTTTTCATGGTACCTATTCTGGGATCACTTGATAGGTACAGCAGCTTAACCTGAGAAATTAGGTCTTGTGGGAGGTGGGGGATACACACTGAAACCTCTAATATACACACTATGCATTTCAAAACTCAGCTTTAATTACACCATGTTAGCATGAAACTCATTGAAAGCTTTTTATAACATGCAATTAGTTGACAGGGCAGCAAGTACTAACTGTAGCTTACTGTAACCTCTTTTACTAATGAGGAGTGACAGCTTTGTGGGAAGAGGAGCGGTGTATGCGAGTGCGAATGCTTAGTCCAAAGAACTGGTGCACTGGACGTTTGCCCGTGGAAGTGTGATCTTACAACCAGGGCAGGATTATAAGTGACAGATGTTCAGTATGTCTAAACATAATAGCTATGTCTGACACAGCTAATAGTCTTGGCTCAAAAATCACTCTGCATTTGCCTAGACATGCTTTGATTTCATGTGTAGGCCCTGCATTACACAAGATGTCTCTGCATTATTTCCCCTAAGAATAATTTTATTCCCAGAATACCAGTGTGGGTATTACTGAGAATATTCTGACACTCCTCACATCACACTGATACATCAAAGTGGTGGTGCAGTTTGCTGTACATTACACAAAACGGGTGTTATTTTGTTTCATTGAGAGAGATGGCAACCAAATAGGGTGGTTGGGGTTTTTTTGTTTTGTTTTGTTGCAGATTTTATGTAATGTAAATTTCCCCCTGCTTTTTTTAGTCCCATTTTCATTATGTTTTGCCTTTGTCAGGAAACTTGCTTTAAACATAGTCCCTAATAAACATTATATTACAGTGGCACTTAGGAGCCAAATCAGGAATAAGGCTCCTGTTATACTAGGTGGTGTACAACCATGTAAAAAGAACACTGTTCCTGTTCTAGAGAGCTCATCATGTAGGTTTGTTTTTGACATTATTTTGGCCTTCCAGAGTGAATAGGACCATGCTGTAGTAATACTATGATTAAAATACTAGACAAGCTAGGGACCTACAAAAAGCCACACAAAATGTCTCCTAGATGAATGAATGCCAGTATAGTACTTAACATCCAGTTCAAATGGTTTACTATAGCCCTGTTAAGTGAGCCGAAGCATAGCAGTATTGCAGAAATATAAAAAGGCAGAGACCGATTTTTTTCAGGTAAACACTTGTCTCACTGACACTGTCAGTCCTGGTTAATTGAGAAGAATTCAGACTAGGGGGTGATTTGTACAGTCAATAACGCACTTTGAAATATCCGGATTTTCCTGTGATGATTACTCCAGGAAGTGCAGGTGGCACTTGGTTACACAAGGATGCATGTCAATCCTGGCATGAAAACTAAAGAAGAACAAGAAACAAACTAGATACATACACTGGGGAAAAGAAATGGCATACTTCCATGTTTTGCTAGGAATGGCTAGACTGTACATAGTATTTAAGATAAGGTAGCCAGAGTAGTTCCTACGAACTCATATAATTTACTAAAGGAAAGCACAAGCCCCTCTTTCTCTCTCTCTAATCTTAAGAGCGTTCTTCCCGCCTTTCAATTCTCATGTTCAAAGTTTATTCTATCTGCTCTAAGTTCTGTTTTGTGGAGCGCACATGCCCCCTCAGCGACTTGTGTGTCTTTACTTGTTCTGATTTTAACATCAAAACACATTTCTTCCCCAAGAGATAAAAGTACTGTGGGCAAAACTTCAGTTTTTGTCTATACAGTATCTATAAAAGAAAAGGTCAAAGAAATCAATAACATACTGTAGGTATGAGCATCCATCTGTTACTCCTACTGCTGAGAATCAGTAGTGTTTTTGTTCTCAGGTACTGTAACTAGCAGTACGTTAACTAAAGGTTCCATGGAGGGATAGCTAATAACCCACCGCCTAGGCCAAACAGTTAAAGAAGGGCTTCTTTATCTCCGCACTTTCACTTCACCCATGGCAAAGAAAAGGCTCAGTAGAAAAATGACCAAAAATCAAACACAAGAAGAATGTGATTAAAATATATTTTACTCTGATTAGCAAGACAGAAGTGAAATTGTCGAGCTGTTCCCTTTAATGTTAATGGTGACTAGAAATAAAAATAGTGGTAGCTGTTGGCTGCTGTCCTTTGCCTGAGGAAGGTCAGCGGGATCAGCTCCTGGTCCTGGTGTGAAAGCCTAAGGGAAATTCACATTGATGTGCATCATGGACCATTATGTGTATCCTAATCCTTCCACTTTTCCACTATGATGAGGGGCTATTATGAGCCAGATTTCATTCAAACAAGAATGTCTTCAGCAAGAGTAAGATAGGGTAGACTCCACTGTTGGTAAAAACATTCTCTTTCAAGTTTATCCCTGCAAAAAAAAGTCGTCCTCTAATTGTGAGGATGCAGAACAATCTACGTAGTAAGCCAGAAAGACATGAGGCTTGACTTTCTGAAATTGCTTATCGTTGGCCCAACTCTATTCCTATGAAGTCAATAGATGTTTTATCATTCGTGTCACCAAGAGCAGACTTGGGCCATCCCTGAACAATTTTGAAAAATCCTACTCTCATTGCATTTAGAAATGTAAGTTATTAATTAGTTGTACAAGAACCCAAAATATGCCAGGTGCTTTAGAGAGCAAATGAAGAGCCACGACTTACCACCAGAACTAACAGCCTAGTGTGAAACAATGCACAGGAAGCAAGTAGCAAACAATAAGCCATGAGGTAAAGAGAAGCCAGGAATACCATAAGCACTGGTTACTCAAAGATATGCCATTTCATTCACTCCACCCCTTTTTAAAATAGGACAGTTCATTTCTTGTGAATTATATTGGAGCACTAGGTTTTATCAGAGATTTGTCTGGGGGAGGGTACAGTAGAGGATGATATATTCTAGCTTTGCATCATGCTTAAGAGGTCACCTGCTGCAAAATCTCACCCACTCAGCTGTTAACTTTTCAATATCTGCAAGGAGCACCTGGAGTTGAGGGCATTGGGTGTGTACTCTATCTTTGAAGGATCAGAGCTTTCTGAGGGGTGAGGAAATGCACAGCTGCCCTCTGGCTGCTGAGCACTCTACATAGCAAACTTTGTAGTAGGTTTAATTCCTTTTGTATAATGAAAAAGACCCTAGTGCTGACACAGGAATGCAGAGCATAGATAAACTAGCTTAAAGGAGTCAGGCAACTGATAAAGTTCTATCCAAGAACACTACAAGAACAGGATGGCTGCTCTACTTTAAAATAGGGTTTTTTGACCTTGAATCATGCATGATGTCAATAATTATACATCAAATGAGAAGCAGTCCCTTGTAAACCGATGCAGTGATGTCGATCGGGCTTTGTAGCACTGGCGTTAAGTCCCTTAGTCTTGTAGCTTCCTGTCCCTGTAATACCCTTATAGTGCAAATGTTTTGTGTTATCGCTTCCCTATAACACACAGGAAAAAGTAAGTGAGCAAATAAGGGTATGAATCTTCATAACCAGTGAACATGGTCTCTGGTAGGGTTGGGGTGAGTTGGGGTTTTTTGTTTTTTTTTTGGTTAAGCATGTTAAAAAAACAAAACATATTTATTCTGCATTTGTTTTCAGGTAAAAAGAAAAACCTGAACCCATTTCCTGTGCTCTGGTCTCATTAGCTAGCTTTTCTCCAAACTTTTGTGCACCAGAGAAGTTTTGCCAAGTGGCTAAATTAAATGCACACAGTGGCAAAGTGTTATGAATATTTATGATGGTTTAATGATGTGATTTTTGCATCCATGAATAATAAAGATTTTCAACAAGAACAGATAAGATCAGTACAAAACAGTGAAGTGGTTAACACAAGAACCTCTTGGTGCGGAGACCCCACTGAGAGCAGCAGGGGCTATTCAGCTTCTCGGCCCTCCCCCTTCCTTCCTAACCCAAACCAAGAAGTACTAAGAAGAGAGACACAGATTTTTAAATAGCTCCACAGAAAGCAGGCGCTTTATCTGTTCTTAATGCCATAGTCATCAGCTCCTGCATGCTTCATTTGAGGAAGTTCAAGGTTTTCAACAATAAAGTAACCTTCAACTTTTGAACACATTTATCCTAGATATTCTCAGGGTGCTATTTACATCTTGAGTATGGGCTGAGGCTGCTGCTTTTGCAGTCTTTCTGAGCAACTAACTGAAAAGTGTTTACAAGAGGCTGAAGGTGCAGGATACTGGAGTACATAATTAAAATCAAGCCGCCCAGTTGTCATATGGTGGCAGAGGGGAAGGCTGCTCTCAAACAAATCATGTTAAAGGAGGAGCACATAAGTAGAGGATTGTTAGACTTCGTCTGTGGGGGTGGGGTAGTGCTCCCTTTCTTAGTTCAACAACCGTTAAAAAAGCAGTCTTGTGTAAAATCGCCTTGTAGTTTATTATGAGGAAACGGGTTGGGTTTGTCTCCGCTGCAGCTGGGAATGAGGAGCCTGGGTCGACAGACTTGTACTAGTGGGGCTCAAAGTAGTACACAAAAATAGCTGTATAGACATTGCAGCTTGGACTGGAGCCTGGGCTCTCAAACCCACCCCCTCCCAGCAGCAGAGCCTGAGCGCCATTCTGAGCCACAATGTCAAAAGCAATGGCTACACTGCTTTGTTTTAATGCATTCGTTAGCACATAATTCATAATGTTTCATTAGTACAAGTCTGCCAACCCAAGCTGGAAGGCTCACTTCTGGGTGCAGTGTGTACACATACTCCTGAAGACTCCAACACTCACTGTAACTATCTGTAGCTTCAGCTACCAAAGGGCTGAGTTCTTTAAAATCACAGGGAGGTGCTCTGTGGCCACATTAACAATCTGCTGTGTGTGTGTGTGTGTGTGTGTGGATGGGGAACACAATGTTTGATTTTTCAGAACACATTTTAGAATCAGGATTGTGGAATGATCTTGCCTGTCATACTGACCTGATTAGTTGGAAGCAGGTAGGCAGCATGGATTTTACATTAAAGAACCTAAAGTAAAACACCAAAAATACTCACTTTAAAAAGTGTATTACTGAGCTATAGTAGGCCAAATTAATTCCTGGTAAATTCTCATGTAGACAGTGGAGGTACCCCAGGGATGAACTGGGACTATTATTTCTCAATTTATTAGTCGTTGACGATCCAGTTCACAAATCTTCCACTTGGAAATATGACAAATTGTTTGCCTGAATTTTCACCTTTGGCCAAATCTCCCTCCAAGCTGACATTCAGTTCTGCTCTTCGTTATGAGTCTGCCTGACATAGCTCATTAGACATTTGATGAAGAGCGAGCCTGAAATTGTGCCCCTGACACTGAGAGCAGCTTCTCTACCAAAGCAAGTGCTAGAAGAGCTGTAGGTAGTGTTAGAATGAGATTACTGGGGTTAGAAACTTTTTATAACAGAACGGAAGGGTGTGTGGACACCATGCAGGCAAGGCAAAAAGATTGAGGAAGAGATTGTTATAATAAGAGACCAAGGGCAGCAGGTTTGTATAATGTTTGGTGGTGCCTGGAATGGGTTCAAGTCCCGCCCTCCCCTCCCCTGCATATCTGCCTACGGCTCTGGGAGGGAGTTGGGGGGTGGGCTCTGGGCTGGGGCAGGCTGTTGGGGTGCAGCGGGAGGTGCGGGGGATGGGCTCTGGGAGGGAGTTTCGGTGCTGGGGCAGGGAGTTGGGGGTTGGGAGAGGATGAGGGGTGCAGCGCTTACCTTGGGGGACTGGAGGGGCTGCAGGCATCGTCCCTGCACTCCCATTGGCTGCAGTTGGCAGTATCAGCACTCGGCTCAGGGCAGGAGCATGTGGAGACACCACTCCAGGGGGCACAGGGACCTGCCGGCTGCTTCTGAAAGCAGAGGGGGTGGGCAGGAAGCTGCCTTAGCTCCCTTGTGTGCCAGTCATGCGGCGGGGGCCCTGGGCCCTTTTAAATTGCCCAGGGGCAACAGGGCGGGGAACTCCGGGGAAGGTGCATCAGGGCAGAAGGTAGAGGCGGGGGAGAGACCCGACCCTGAACTTTGGTGGAGCTGGGCCACCATGCTCGTATATTGGTGGAGCAATGGCCCATACAACTCCCTGCCTCTCTGTGAGACCATTTCCCGCATCCTCCCCCGCAAAATGGAAGAAAATGTAAAGCAAAAGGGTGAACGTGAAGTGAATTGAAAAAGGGCACAGCAGAGTGCATTCTTTAAAAAGAGTTTTTAATTTATACAGGTGGCCAGTCAGGGCAATTAAAAAAAAAGAGACTTTTGATTTGGAGCCCAGGACTAACATAAAGAAACACAGAGCTTAAGTCACTGCTTCCCCATCCTCCACATGGAAGTTTATTTTGTATTATACCTGATACCAGTTAACGGGGAGCAAAAAATCTTGGCGTGCTTCCATGCCAGTGGTTTCATCCATTTTTTTTTTAACATGTACTGTAGCAAACTGGGTGCGTAAAACAAATGTGGCTGGTAATGAGCTATTGCAGCTATGTTTTCTCACAAAGCAAATGCTACCCATACAGTATAGCAAGCTCTGGCTGTGTGATGTATGTGCCTTAGCTCCGTTAACTCCATCGCAAGCACCTAAGACAACTTTGTCACTGTCATTTTGCCCACATTTTCTCTTTCTGTCTTTTGGTGCAAAGTTGACTCCACAATCCACTATTAAAAGCTACATAGTCTCAAGCTCAGACATAATGAGTTAATTAATAGGCCAGGGGTTCTCAAACTACTGTACTGCTGACCCCTTTCACATAGCAAGCCTCTGAGTGTGACTCCCCCTTATAAATTAAAAACACTTGTTTATATATTTTACACCATTATAAATGCTGAATGCAAAGCGGGGTTTAGGGTGGAGGCTGATATCCCACGACTTCCCCATGTAAGAACCTCGCGACCCCTGTTTGAGAACCCCTGTAATAGCCATACCACTAGCCTAGGTCCTGCTCTCCTGAACTTTACAGCCACCAGGAGCGCTCAGTTAGAAAGGCATGGAACCGTCAAAGTGTTATTGGGAGCACTGACTAGTTTAAAAACTCTGAAAAATAGCAAAGCATTTTTGTGAAGGGTGATTCTAACAGCCAACTGCCTTTGCTATAGAAAACTAGTTATAGTATGAAACTATACTACCCTTTCCTCTTTCACTACTGACTAAAATGTAAAGACCTAAGAGTTGCTGCTGAGGAGATAAGAACTAAAGCATATACTACAGCCATATGACGCACTCTGCAGCAACAGTGACAGATGCAGCTCAGATTTTGGCCGCTGAATAGATACCCTAATTGCTAAATCTGTGATTAGGGCACAACTGATGCTATCAGCGGAGGAGAAGAAATGATATACTTGGTCTTGCAAAGAAGTCAAAAACAAACAAACAAAAGGGGTGGTCTCCAGGACGAAGAGAAAAGTGCTCCTGATGAAAACAAAGCCATGCATGTTTAAGACCAGAAGGGAGTGCTAGCGATTAAAAGAAATCATCTGAAGGAGAGAGAGAGAGACAAAAAACCAGGTTAATGATGCTGTCACCTCATAGGAGGGACAGGTTCCACCTGATGAAAAAAGTAACCAGAAAGTAATTAACAAGCAAAGTTTGGGTGTTGACCACATCAACACACTAGATCTAGCCAAGGCTATTTGTGGCACGTATCTAGTGAGCTAGAGGAAGCTTGGAAACCATGGTGGTGCATCTACAGTCACAGTGATCAATAATACTGTCAATCTGAAAAAACAAGTGAGAAATCAGTGGGTCTCAAACTTTTGTGTTGGTGACCCGTTTTACACGTCAAGCCTTTGAGTGCAACCCCTCCTTATAAATTAAGAACACCTTTTTAATATTTAACACTAGTATAAATGCTAGAGGTGAAGTGGGATTTGGGGATTGAAGCTGACAACGCCTGACATCTCCAGGTCATAGGTGCTGATTCCGTGGGTGCTCTGGAGTTGCAGCACCCTTGGAGAAAAATAGTGGGTGCTCAGCACCTACCGGCAGTCTGTCAATCAGCTTCTCTTCCTTTCCCCCTCCCATGCTTCCTGCCCGCTGGCAGGCTCTGTGGATCAGCTCCTTTCCCTCTCGCTCAGAACTTCCTGCTAGCCAGTGATCAGCTGTTCAACAGCATGAACAGGTGCTGGGAAGGAATGGGGGCGGGCGTGCTCTGGGGAAGAGGGGTGGAGCAGGATGGGAAGACGTGGGGCAGAGAGGGCGCTTGGCAGGAAGGGGTTGCGAGCGGGGCAGTGGCTGCGGCAGAGTGGACAGGGGTTTGAGAACCTCCTGGCAAATAATAAAGTTGGCACCTTTACCCCACGTAATAACCTCACCACCCCCTGAGGAGTCATGAACCTCAGTGTAAGAACTCCTGTGAGGATACTAGTGGTGGCTCTGACTTAGAAATAAAACCTAAAGCACTTTGCAATTCTGTTACGAATTAAACTTAATTTTATGATGTGCACTATGCTTTTAGTCCAGCTCCAACTGGCTGCATTACTAACAAACATAGGCAAATGCCACTGTGCCATAGAGCCAATCTATCCATATATAGCTGTACGATTTGTCCACCTCTTGGTTATTTTCAAACAGCTGTTCAAATACTAGTCTGATGTGTGTGGCATAAAATCTTAAGCAGATAGATTAGTTACAGGCTGCAGAGCTGTTTGGTGGATTTGAAGTAGAACCTATGAGCAAATCTACAGTACAATTAAGAAAAATATTTTGGTTCCTCTTACTCCTCTTTTATTGCCACTTCTTCGGTGCTATTTCCTCACTCCTGCAGTGGTGTTGAATGTGCTTTGTTTGAGACAATCATTAGCCATTTTCAAAGAATTAGACTTTAAAACATTTCCAGTCTATTGTATTCTATATAGGTTCTTATATAGCGCTCATCACCATCATTTCTGAACACCTTCCAGTCATGCATTATGCAATGTGACAACTGTCTGGTGGTGTTTATTCTTTCAGCATCTCCCCAGGGTGAGAAGTATGTGGAGGGGAGTGTCTTGTTTGGGAAGGGTTTTTTTATTATTATTTCTGGTTTTTGGGGGGGCGAGGGTTGTTTGTTTAATACATATGTTGCTATGTATTTGTGTAGGCAAAATCAAAGAGAGACGCCTTGCACTGGGTGTGGAAAGTTATGAGGCCTGTCATGGTCCATTCCACTGTCTCAGCCTGCCCCCAAAGAAGGATCTGTCTCTGGCCCAGATGAACTTTATTGTAATGAGTTTCACTGTACCTAAAGAGAAGAGCTGACAACTGTGATTTTCATCCTGGAGCGCTAGATGCCTAGAGTACTAGCAGGTCTTTTAGATACCCTAGGCTTAGGTCATAGAGTGCTCTGAAGATGAGGGCTGAAACCTGGAACTTGATATGGCTGTGAACTCTTCAAAATGTTTTCTTCCACCTACCTGCATCACCTCTGTCTTGAGCGGATTCAACTTGAGCTAGTTCTTCATTCATGAACTGATCTCATCTAAGCATTGGACCAGGTTGGTGGTAGTGTTGTGGTCATATGTAGTGAAAGCTAGGCAGAGCTGTGAATCATCTGCATAAAACTGGCACCTGAATCCATTTTATCTGACCTGTTAAACTAGTGGTGCATGTAGCTATTGAAAAGGATGGGAGAAAGAACTGCTCCTTTTGGGACAAGTGAGGGGGTTAGTGGTAGTTTCCTATCACTATCTTTTGGGTGCATCTCTCCAGGAAGAACTCAAACCATTTTTGTGCATTACCCTGAATCCCTGCCACTCTTTCAGGTGAGACAACAGTGTCTCATAGTCAACAATGTTGAATGCTGCAGAGAGGTCCAGGAGAATGAGAATGAATGTCTATCCATTGACTGGAGGAAATCTTCCATCAAGGCCACTAGTGTACTTTAATACTATGGGGTGGATGCCTAGAGAGCATACACTAGTACAAAAATGTTTAGACAGGTTGCTAGGTGGATACGCAAAAACACCTGTGGTGGTGGAAAAACTGCTGTGTAGACACAAATTGAATCACGCACTATGTCAAATGTAACAGGCTAAGGTGACCGAGACACTTATCCATTACAAATTCACAGTTAAAAGTTTTAACGTGGGCCAGGTCTCTAGTGACTAAGAATGTTCTAAATAGCTAATTATACTGCACTGAATTCAATAACAGCAACTTGCCTCAATACTATTGCCCCTTTTTTAACCGAAGTGGCTAATCAAAACTTTTGGGCCCTGGAGATCCCAGCTGAAAGTAGGAATTGGTGAAGTCTGGTATTTCTTTGATTCAGACTTGTTTATTTACAAAGAATGTACAAAGACCACCTTCTCTGAACACAGGAGTAGCCAAGAACAAAGAGAGTTGTTTCTTAGCTTGGCTCCAGAAGCTTCTTTAGCCAACACTAAACCTGAAAGTGCTTTCTGTAGCTTTTTAAGTGTCAGACACCATGCTCACAGGCTACTGCTTGCCTGTCTGTTCTCTCTGTTCTCAGTTGCTAATTTCTGGACATACTCCATGGATATGTCTACACAGGAAAGAAAAACCCACGGCTGGCCTATGCCAGCTGATTAGGGCTTGCAGGGCTCAGACTATGAGGCTGTTTCATTGCTGTGTAGACTTCCAGGCTTAGGCTGGAGCCTGAACTCTAGGACCCAGCCTGAGCCCAGAAGACAACTACATAGCAATAAAACAGCCGCACAGCCTGAGTCCGAGTCAGCTGGCATGGACCATCTGTTGTTTTTTCTTTGCTGTGTAAACATACCCTATTAGACCCTGTTTTATTAGGCCTTAAGTATTTCTTACAGTTATTTTAAATGAAGGGTGCATTCACCCCCAATCTCAGAGGTCATATTGCACTCTCCCATATAAATGCTTGTAGGATGGAGTCAGAGGATCCAGAAAATTCCACGATGCTTATTGAGTTTCTGACTAATCTTCTCCCGAGGGGAAGGAGAGGTCTGCTCAGAAGTGGGAGAGGCAGGGACTGCAGACTTCCAACCCCCCTGAACCTTCATACCCACAGATAGAAGAAGCTCCAGTCCCACGAAGGCAATGATGCCACTCTGACCCTGCTACCCCTTGGCTGGATGGATCTTGCTTTCATCTATCATCCTGAACCAATAAAAGACCTCTCTCTCTCTCTCTCTCTCTCTCTCTCTCTCTGTCGGAGATATAGGTGTGGAGCATAAGGGAATACTACTCCAATACCCTGGGCCATCCCAGTCCCAGTCCTAACCATAAATTAAAAAGTGTCCTGACCTCCCATTTCTTCTGTGTGTGGTGGGGAGGATCATGCTGCTGAGCTGGCACTTTTTGCTTTCAATACCCCCTCCCTTCCCAGAGGCGCCTTATCTGACACCCCACCCCTTACAGAAACAGAGGGCCAATAAGGCCCCCTGTGACTAACGGATATCAGCTTTCAGATCAGAGATTGGAATACCTCCTAGCTGTTTTTCAAAGGGGTTTTAATATATAATTTCAATGTCTTTGTTCTTCTCTCCCCCCACATCATCATCTTCTTTGAAACACACCATTTATTGTAATTTAACACTCTCTTGGCTCTCAAACTTGGCTCGTCTTTTTTTTTTTCTAAAGGAGGGAGGAGTTGCAGGGGTAGGAGGAAATGAAATTTTTTTCCTGGCAGATGGATTATTCCTCCAGCTCTAATAACTCTCCTTATAAGAACATGTTACACAGTGTGGAGGACAGATTTAGCAAGAAAAGGACAGTGGAAAGTAGAATATTCTCTTTAAATGTCTTTCAGGCACTTTCTCTTGCTAGTCCAAATGTTTGGGTTTGTTTTTTTTTTCTTACTTTTTTTTTAAGTAGAATTCATTGACCTCTCACTAAAAATATTTATCAATGTGATTTCTATCAGCTGGATAGTGAACTTATTTTCTTCTTCAAACCTTTTCTTTAAGTGTCGTTTCAAACTTAATTCTGTGCTGTCACATCACATGTAGCCGTTCCATCTACTGTGGAACACAGCTGGGAGGCGAAAACCACTTGTGATGCCTTGCATTCAAGAAACACTCATCTTAAAACAAATCTCTTTAAAATATTCTGCCAAACTGCATCTTTGTAAATTTTTCCTTCTAAAATGGTAAACAAACCAGAAACTCTCTGTGTATGACGAGAAGCATTCGCTACCTAGTCAGCTAGGGCAATTAAGAAATGTTAATTAGATAAATTCTCTAATACACCATGCTTCACAGAGTTACCCATTTTTTGAATGGGGTACTGTAAATCCTTTTCTAGTGTTTGCTAAACCTAAAAAGTCACAAGAAATGAGACTCATTTGTTGGGGGGAAAAAATAAGCAGAACATTTGAACAATGCTCTTCTCCTGGACTATAAGCAGACATCTTGGGCTATTTTAAAATTAGATAGATATAATTTGCATAATATATTTTACTGTTATAATTCACTGCCTGGATTTATAGCCATTTCACAACAATCAATCAAGCCATTTCACAACAATTAATTCACTGGGGTATGTGCCCTGTATGAAAACCGTGGCCAAGTCATATATTTTTTTGTTCCAGAAGAGCACGCGAGATGAAAAGACATTGTAATGTCATATGTTTAGAACACCGTATGATATGATAATTCCAGACTCCTTGAATTAGAAGTTGCTTCACTTACCAATGCTCTTGTTTTCCCCTTTTAACTAAACAAAGCAAAACCTTTTGCAATGATTGATAGGAACAAAATATGCACACATATCACATCTTTAAATTAAGACCACCTCCAGATCAGTTAAAACAACACAATACTCTTTGATGTTTCCATATTCATCAAAAAGAACTAGAATCCAAATGCTAATATCCTGCAGAAATAGTCAATCATCAGGCCGGAAAATCACCGCATTAAGAGACTGCACCAATGGAGCAAACTAGATAAAAGGTCATTTTATTGCACATTGTATTTTTCAGTGCTTTAAGCTCTAATGGCCCAGATACGTCTTTGCCTTACAGTGGAATTGCTACTTAGCAACAGGTTTGAATCTTACATCAGCTGAGATTGTGCTGGATTGGAGATTGCCTGAACAAAATTCTTAGAGGCTGGGAAGGCTTCATATTGCATAAACAATCCCATGGAGCTGTCTCATCTTATCACTGCATTACACAGAAGCATGCATTCCTACTATCCCCCCTGGTGAGTGAGCTTTAAGCAAGTTTTAACTAGATCAGCTGGTGCCAAACATTCACTGATCCTGTGTGTCATCACAAACATAGTTTTTTATGTATGATTCATAAACAATGAATTACTACCATGTCATTGACATGCTGTTCTCCTGCATTGCTGCTCTGGTTATTTGGATGAGGTTTTTAAGGAGAGATAGTACTCGCACTTCTGAAAAGTTCATGGTGTCCCATTTATTGTATGCATGTACTCTGGAAAAGTGGAGTTTGGAGAAGAATTTTTTAATAATACTGTATATATGTTAAAGTGGCAGATTGATCCAACATGTCACATATAGCCAGGGCTGGCATAAGCTTTCTTGCTGCCCTGGGCGGTGGCGGCATTTAGGCAACAGCTTGCAGGGCCCCTTTCCGCCTAGGCGGCATTTCGGTGGCAGAAGCGCAAAGCAGCCGGGAGAGCTGCCATCAGAATGCCACCAAAAGTGCCAAAATGCTGCCCTGAAAAAATGGTGCTGCCCTAGGCGACTGCCTAGGTCACCTAGAGCTTGCTCTGGCCCTGCATGTAGCATGCACTGGGGTTTCTTCCTACATAGGTGGTTGTACTATTTAGTAAAAAGGAAAGTCTTTGGCTTATATCTCATAGCATAGCCTGGTCTTTTAAGTGATCTCTTATTCACTGTTGCCTTGATTTGTAAGTGGATGGAATGGAAACAGCCAGGGAACAGGAAAAAAAGTTGGTGATAGATAATTGAAATAGAGAGTTTTTGGCAAGTATGAATTTGCATGGCTTCTGAGCAGAATAGCATTTCAGGCTCTATTTGACTTATAGACACTGATATTTTGTTGTCCTCTTTCGTTGACAGACTTGATTTTATAATATCTGGAATCTCCCTATGGGCTTTGTTGCAGCAGAAAGTCTTTGACTGAATTTTACCACTAGGAAACCTACTGTATCTCCCCACTTGGGGATCACCATCATCATCATCATATGTAGACAAATAGGTATGGTATTGGGTTTTTAATTAAAGCATATATGATCAACCAGGGACAGAGATGATGTTCTACATCTGAGGTAGGTGTCTAGGTCCCAATTCTGTGGGGTGTGTGGGGAAAGATTAGATTAAGTAATAACTAGAATTAGTAATTTACACTAAAAATAGTGGACCACATTCACATCACAACAGAGGCCAAAACTCAGGCAAGTAAAACGCACAAAAAGCGATGAGTATCAGTGCACATGCTAATCAGCAAAGACAATGAACAGACCTTATTATAGATCTTCCATTTTAGAAAAAATTTATCAAAGGATAGTCTAACAAAACAAAACAATCTCCAGACTATAACAAAACAATCTCCAGATCCCCTCTAGAGTCCAGTATCCACAGTGACATCACCATCCCCTGCAAAACCTGCTCAGAAGATTTTAATCTTAGTATGCAGCATGACATGGGTAAAGGGGAAAGTATGATCATATTAGGGCCTGTTGTTGTAAGATACTGAACACCTGATGAGCACCCTGAGATTTCAGGCCAAAGTGCTCAAGAAACTCATCATGTCAATCAATATGGCTATAGTAATCATATGAGGAAATGGAAACATAAATTTAAACATAAAGAATTACAATCCAAGAAACTTTTTCATCCAAACTAATTAAAAACAACCCCAACCCCCTTTACTGACTGTCTATGGCACATCAGGCAGACATCTGTAATTTCTTCACAAGTCCATGCAAGTACTGACCATTTTTTATTTCTTTAATAACTGTGTCTCATATGCAGAACTATTAACAAGATCCATGGCACCAATCGCTGCATCTTTCATCTGGTTTGAAATCGCTTCAAATCTCTTGTCAAAAATGGATCCAAGTAGCACCATCTTGGCTGTTATATCCTTTAGGAACTTCTACATTTAGTAGCTCCCCAAAGAATTTAAGGGAAGACCTGGTCAAAACAGATTCACATATTAGTATGAAAACTAAACAACATTTGCTGGTGTAAATCTCTGTACCACAGCTGAAGCCACTGGAGCTACACTGATGTACACCAGTGGAGGAGAATATAATTGACTCAGCTCACACATATGGTTTGCTTCCTGTCTAGCATTTTAATTTCTCTGAGCAACTTTGATGACCTCTTTTAAAATGTGATTCACAATTGGGATGCAATGATCTAGTGCTTAGAGTCAAAATTCCTCAAAGATATCAAGATGACATGAGGATTTACATCTCCTAGCTGAGAGACCAGTTAGGGTGACTCCTAGCCATTAGCGCAACTGAAGTAATTTTGAATAAAAGTCCTCCCACTGACACTCTTTTCAAGAGCTTGTAAAACTCAAATAATTTTTTGGAGGTGGCTTTCTATCAGTGAAATATTACTTAAAGTTATAAAAAGGTTGATACTGATCTTATGGATACTAATTCTGATTTGATCTTGTGACCTTTAAGCAATGCACAAGCAGTGACATAAAGCCAGGTATGACCACTCCATCATTATAGTTAACACTATATGTGAGAGAAAGTATAGAATTAAATATAGTAAAAATCACCATATAAAATCTGTGGATGGAAATTTTATGCTTGAACAGCAAGCAGTAGGAATGTACTACTGACCACTTGACCAGGATGGTGACAGTGATTGTGAAATACTCAGGGAGCTCAGAGAGGCGACAAAGGTAGAAAACTGGGCAATAATAAGAGTGGATTTCAACTATCCTCATATTGACTAGGTAGGAAGGGATGTAGAAATAAATTTTTCAGACACCATAAGTGACTGCTTCTTGGAGCATCTTGTCTTGGAACCCACCAGAGGAGAGGCAATTCTTGATTTAGTCCTAAGTGGAGCACAGGATCTGGTCCAAGACATGAATATAGCTGAATTGCTCAGTAATAGCAACAATAATGTAATTACATTTAACACTGTAGTCGAGGGAAAATACCAAAGAAACCCACTACAGTAGCCTTTAATATCAAAAAGAGGAACTACACAAAAATAAGGACACTAAATAGAAATTTTTAAAAAAAGTCATGGGGTGAAATGCCTATAAACTGCATGGGCACTATTTAAAAACACTGTCATAGAGGCTCAAACTAAATGCATGCCCCAAACAAAAAATAAAAACAAATGTTAAGAGGACCAAAAATGTGCCATGATGGCTAAAAAGCAAAATAAAAGAAACAGTTAGAGGCAAAAAGCATCCTTTAAAAAGTGGAGGTCAAATCCTACTAAAGAAAATAGAAAATAGAATAAACTTTGGCCAGACAGGTGTAAAAGTATAACAAGGCAGGCCCAAAAAGAATTTGAAAAGCAACTAGCTATGGACACAAAAATAACAGCATTTTTAAAAAATGATATCAGAACCAGGAAATCTGCCAGTTAGTGGGGTTACAGGATAATCAATGTGATAAAAGAGCACTCAAGGAAGAGAGGGCCATTGTGGAGAAGCTAAATGAATATTTTGCATCCATCTTCACTGCAGAGAATATGGAGGAGAACTCCACAACTTAGCCATTCTTTTTAGGTAGCAAATGTGAAGGAACTGTCTCAGATTGAGGCATCAATAGGGGAGGTTTCGGAACAAATTGATAAATTAAACAGTAATAAATTGCCAGGATTAGACGGTATTCACTAAGTGTTCAGAAGGAAATCAAATATGAAACTGCAGAACTACTAAGTGTGGTATGTAACCCGGCACTTAAATCAGCCTCAGAAGCGGATGACTGGAGGGTAGCTAACGTAATGACAATTTTACATAAGGCTCCACTCACTGTGCAGCAGAAGTCAAAAAAGCTAACAGAATTTTAGGAACAGGATAGATAAAAAGGCAGAAAATATCATAACGCCACTATAGTAATCCATGATATTAATCCATCCATGAGTTCTGCATGCAGATCTGGAACTCCATCTCATAAAAATATTTTAGAACTGGAAACGATACAGCGAAGGGCTACAAAAACGATTAGTCATATGGAACAGCTTCCATATGAGGAGAAATTAGATAGACTGGGACTGTTCAGTTTAGAAAAGAGTTGACTAAAGGGGGATTTGATAGAAATCTACAAAATCATGAATGGTATGGAAAAAGTGTTATTTACTCCTTCACATAACCAGAAGTCACCCAATGAAATTAATAGGTAGCTGGTTTAAAACAAACGAAAGGAAGTACTTCACATAATGTACAGTCAACCTGTAGAAGTCGTTGCCATGGTATGTTTTGAAGGCCAAAATTATAAATGGGTTCAAAAAAGAAATAGATAGGTCCATCAATTGCTTTTAGTCAAGGTGGTTAAGGATACAATCCCCATGCTCATGTTCCTATACCTCCAACTGACAGAAGCTGGGAGTGGAGAACCAGGGATAGATCACTTGAAATTGCCCTGTTCTATTCATTCTCGCTGAAACACCTAGCATTGGACACTGTCAGCAACAGGATCCTGGGCTAGATGCCCCATTGATCTCACCCAGTATGGCCATTCTTATGTTCTTACTGTGGATAGGACTTACAGCCTGGCTGGAATATTTAGGAGTTGGGGGTGACTAGGATTAAAATCTTGAGGACAGACTGTCAATTCTGTATTGCTATGTAGGACACACGAAAGATCTAAGGAGGGCATGTTTAAAAATAGTATAATAAAATTAATACAGTTCAATCTGCCCAGCGGGGCTGACATGATCTGACTTGATGAAGCTGCACGTACTGAATGGTTTTTATTTTTAGGGCACTCTATCTGGGATAACAATGACTCTGCTGATAGTGAAGCAGTGGGTATAGTTTGTCTTGATGGCTGGCACTTATGCCTGAAAAGAACAGAATAGCATATTTAAACTGTCAAGCCTTAATTGTTTCATTAGACCGTGGTACCTTTTGCACAAAAGGAGCAAGCTAACCGCTGAAAGAAAGAATGATGAGCTGCAATTCTGGAAGGGCACAGGGGTGCTGCACTAGTTACCTCTTTTTCTTTGTTTCTTCCCAGTTCATCTTTGTCACCAGGAGAAGTTTAATTTTTTAACATAATGACTGTTATTAAAATCAGTTAAAAGAATTTCATGAGCTCTGTGGCATAGCACTCCCATATTTTTAGATAGAAATGAACCACAAAAATATTCATGCCTCTGAATTCAGTTATTGTCTCTCCAACATCTAATTTATTGACGATAATGATGACTTGCATTTATAAATGTCTCTTTTATCCTGTAGAAACCCAAAGTGTTTTTATACATACAATCTATATGAATCACTCCACCCACCAGTTGAAGTTCAGCTACCTTGAGGTGTCAGCTGCGGGTGAGGTGTGGACACCAACACAACAAAATAGTTTGAAACGGGAAGTGAAAAGTATAAATCATTGTCAATTGAAACTACAACTCGGGGCTCTCAACATATGTGAGATCTAATAACCTATCTTTGAATTTGGCCAGGACAGCAGGGCTGACCATGGGAGCTATAAATTTCTGTGGTGGAGGAAGTGATAGCTGTAGAATATATTGAGGCTGTGAGGAGTTTGTGTGTGTTCTTCATATTCGTGGAGTATCAAGAGATAGGAAAGGATAATAGGGGTCTCTCTGATTTATTTTCCACTACCATGTGGAATACAGATCTATAGCCTATTTCCCACTTACATACATTTAGGGATTTAGAAGCTCTTTTATGGCAAAAGGATGGTTATATTTAATAAAGAAATAAAAAAAAGCTTTCCTCTCTTTTAACATGAAATCAGATCCCAAAGGTAGGTGTTTTCCTCAGTTATATTTATCCTTCATGTAGTGATTTTTTTCAGGTACAAAGAACAGATTGTGATTAATATCTTTTTTAAGAGCTGGAATCCTGCTCTTGGTGCATTGTAGAAATGGAGGGGAGGATCCCTCACAGATGTCCTCCTTTATTCTCTGGAGGGAGGATGGGAGTAGTTTGGCTGTTTCTCCTTTATGGGCTGTGCAGCCCTCTGCCTTTTAAGGTGGGCAAGTTGATTTAGTGTAGTCTCCATTTCTTAAATTGGTTTTAAGTGGTTAGTTATCTTCATCTTAGTCCAGTTTCACTTTTAATTGAATCCTACTTTTTGCAGATATGTGTTTAGCTGAGTTGTACAAGACCGAGATATTGTGGTCCTGATTCCTAATTATAATGAGGCCCCTTTACATTATTTTGGTGTTGAAAAGTGGTTGTACTTGTCATTTACATTCACTTTTTGACTCTTTTACACTGCCAGCATGCTGGAGAAAACCTGAGCATGAATAAGAATCTGGGTTTCTTTGATATTTAGGGGAGAGTTTTAAAATCTGTTGAGCTGCTCCTGAGTGGCTTTACAGTTTTCTAGCTTGATATTGGAACAGTGAGTGCAGGAATAGGAGGGATTCATGTTCTAGGGCATTTTACAGGAAGTTCCTCACTCATATCAGTAACTCTCAGGACTCTGGTCTCAAACACAGGCCTTTCATGAGGTAGCCTTGGCTGTAGTGCCACTCCAACACACAATTTTACTACCAAATTCACAGACTTGGGTGGGCCAACTTCCAGGGTTCTGTGATCCACTTCCTGATTGGCCATATGATCTTGATCCTGATTGGCTAGTGACTATATATAAACTTCCTGCTTTCATTCTTGTCTTGTTAGGGAAACATGTCATTGGAGCAACCTGATTCTGCCTTGTATCCCTCCTCCCTGCAAATTGGCCTTGCTGCCTACCTAACCCAACCAGCTGCCTTCCCCTGGGATTGACTCTCCTGTTGATTGGACCCTTCATGTGAACTCTGACCACTGTCAGCTCTGTGCATTACAATAACTCTATTGACTTCAGTTCAGTTACTTACACTTTATACATGTGTGACTGAGAAGAGACTTGGGCTTCTAGTGTTTTGTCTGCTCCTGGAAGGATCACAGAATAGCAGACATTGGAGTGCAGTGAGCATTTATGAAGAGTGATGAGCGAGACTCACTCCAGAGAAGGTCAGTAATGTGATTTGAGAGTGTGTACTTTAATAAACTCCTTGTGGAAATACCTACTGCAGGATGCTGGAGAAACAGAGAGTTTCAGAAAGCTGCTGAGACACCTCAGAGAATGAGGTGAATAGGGAAGGAAAAGGTGGGAATTGCAGAGAGAGACAATTTCTTGTCTAAAGCCATACTACCTTTACCTTTGAGGTTAAAGAGAGGCGAGCATGGAAAAACAGTAAGGTGGTAGAAAAGCCCCCATTTACTATAGGAAGAGCCTGTAGATTTGATATTGTGAGATACTGGGTGTGTCTCATAGTGAGACTTCTAATGTGTTTCTTATATACAACAGCTGATGTTTATTCTTTTATAGTTACCTCCACCCAAAGTTTCCAAGTTACTAATGACTCTATTTTATCTTTGAAGTTTAGTTGCAGCCTTCTCCATCTGATTCATTATGACTCATTATGTGGCTTAGACCAGTATGATGCTCATTTGCTATTTTAAAACGTTCACAGCCTTTTAGAATCACCCTTTTTTAATGCCTGAAGTGCTCCAGTTCATTAAGGATCTGGGCCTCTGTCATGGTAGTTGTATCACTGTGGTGATTCAGTCACCCTGGCTGAACAAAATAGTTTTTGTTGTGCTAGTAAGATTAAAAAAAGATGTTACACATATTCTACAAGGGGAATGAATCACTCTGCTTTATAGTCACCTAGTACTGTAGGCTTTCATCTGTAGTTTTCCCAGGGGTGCTTGGTGGAAATAGATTGGATGACCATTCTACTATGTTCTAATCTCTAACACCTGTGTGTCTGTGATCTGTTTACTACTATGTTAGTTGCTCAGTCTGTCAAAAAGATCTCTTCTGCTGGCCATGGTATAAAAACCAAAATCTAATAGAATACTGTGATGATCAAATTGTATTGACCTGTACTGCAAAGACATGTCTTGGATCAGATGATGCACTGGTAAATACTCTAAATCCATTTTAACTCTAAATGAGATGCTGATGCAGTAATTTTTATATGTATTTACTCACATTTTTCACTTTTAGTTCTGCTTATTTCATTAATTTTGAGCATATTTGGTTTTCTGATGGGACTGGCTCCTCCTTTACTGACCTTGTGTTTTATTTCCCTGCCCTGACACAGAATGTTACTGTTTTTCTCAATCCTTGAAAGCTAATTTAATGTTTCCATTAGGCTACATCTCTCATATTGGATGAGTAAAGTTGAATATTTAGAACAGTTTCCTGGAGCCTTTGTACACTCAAAATTCCCCTTTGATTCTGATGAATGTTTAGGGCTGCAGGGCTGGATCCTTACTTTTAAACTCACTTTATGGTTTAGTTACGATCACTTTTCAATTCATTCTAAGAATGCTTTGTGATGCTTCCAAGGTGCACAAAAGGCATTTCATAGCCAGTAATTCTTGAAATAAAAATGGGTATACTTGAATGATGGGAGTCTGTGTACATATACTGCCAGTGACTGATCTAGCAGAACTTGCTGTGGTGCTGTCAAAATTACAAGGATGGAATTGTGTGGATTTGTGATTAGAGTAGGTTATTCACTAGCTGAGCCATGCATATGGACAGAATCCCCACAAAGATTTACGATAAGGTTAACTATGGTGCTGAAGAGCAACTTGCATTACCTTAAATGCACAAATGAGAGACTTCTGGGAAGTTTTTCTTCTGGGGTAAAGTGGTTATGAATGTCAGTTATATTTGATCCCTGACAGTTTAGAAGCGGGGATTAGCTTTGTGACTAACATTACGATTTATACAATGTAGCTGTTGAAGAAACATGAGAGGCTCTGAATGCTGTGGTTGGAAGGGTTAAGGCTCCAAAATGGCCTACTTTGGCACTCTTCCCATCTGGACAGCTTTACACCTTCTGGAGTTGTTCCATCTGTATTCCTCCGCCCCATATTGGAACTATTCTGTGGAGTCAGTTCACAGATAATAAAGATCAGCATTTAATTACAGTTTCTAATGTAATACTCGTAACTCATTGTTCTTATCTTCATTCCGACCCCCACATTTAATTTATCATAACTGTTCTCTTCAGTACAATGCATTACTATCTTCTTCACCATGAGTACTTGAGTACAGAGACATAGTAGTAGAGAAAATATTGTGGCCATACTGCATTCCCAACACTTCAGCTCATGAATCTGGCTAACTTTTTTTCCAGGCTTTCTAAATTTCTTTGTTCTAGTTTCTCTCCTTTTTGTAGACGGCATTCTTACAACATTTTGAGTTCCCTGTGCTTGAGAAACTGAATCTGACTTTGATTTGCATAACACCAAAAAAGATTCCCTGTTCCAGTCACAGTTAATATTGTTTTTCTTTGAGTTTCCTTTTCTATTACAGTTTCCTTCTACTTTTAATGTACTTTTCCTAATGGCAGGAGGACATTAAATCTCAAATATTAATCATATGTCTTATTGGAAACCCAATGCTTTTAAACTTATGAAGCAACAGCTGTAAAGAGGGAAAAAGAAGAATAATTTGTGGGAAAATGCTTTGAAGTACGGTATAATAGTCTTATATAAAAGAAAAGCAATTCAAACATAACAATGATAAAAATAAACATGTTGTATGAATGGTGTAATGCCTAAACAGCTGGTAAGTAGATATACAGAAAAGAATCTGCTTTCAGTTTTCTGCTCTTATTTCTTTCCATTAGAGTCAGCAGAAGATATTAGTTGAAAGCTAAATAAATAAATAACAAGGAGATGGAGAACTATTTAGGGCTGCTCAAAATGCTGGATGAGGGAACAGATGTTGCAATTTTATAATTCCTATGTCTGCTTACTGTGTGTCTATACCTATATGTAATATATGCATATATTTATAAACGGATACAGTATTCGTTACACAATCCTAAAATATTAAACAGTAACAGGTCTGAGGTCAACATTTTATAGCTATTTCTCAGCAATATATATCAATTATTTTGTTTGTTGCACTCTTTATAGTAAGAGTACAAATGTTAATTTAGGAAATATTTAAAAGGATACATGGGATTAAAGGTCCAGTGAAGGTTACCAGCTAAAGTGTCACATAACTTGTTTTGGGATGCTAAAGCTGTAACAAACCTGTCTGTTATTCGTCAATAAATGTACTCTGTGTGTGTGAGTGAGACACACCAATCTAGGACGAAGTCTCTTTGTCTACATAAATGACTTTCTCTGAATAACCCCTGGCTTCTGTTCTCATTACCTTTGGCTCCCTGTCCCCTCTGCAGGCTGGGGTCAGAGGTGTGGGATTAGCAGGGAACATCGCCTGCTGGATATAGAAAGACCAAAGATTTCTGAGAAAGTAGGTCCAAATATGGTTGCTCTAGGGCCTTTACATGCTCTGTCTTTGCCTGCATGTCACAATCAGCAATAGGCCCTAGACTGACTCAGTCATTGAGATGCTATTGGTTCTCTTGAGGTAGCTGACAGGATTCTAAGACTGAATAATGGAAGTTCATTGTTGCTTCTAGTGTCATTAATTTAGGAGGGGTTTTCCAGAGTCAATAGTTAGCATCTATTTTTGGCTTATTTTTTTCCATTTACACATTTAATATTTCGTAAAAGCATGCTCTTCCGTGAACTTAGCTGTCAAGAAGGACAAACAAATTTTAAATGAGGCTTTGGTAGCACATTTATGAAGAAAAACAACAAAAAAAACAGAATAAATATGCCTGTCTGCATTCTAGGTCAGATTTCAGGCCGCATTTTGGGTTCAACCAAACCAAACTGCGTAGTCTCCAAAGGTCTCAAGACTTCATTGCCTACCCAAATCTGGTTAGTCTGGATAGGCAATCTGACTGGGACCACAGTGAGACAGATCTTGAATCTTACTTAAGGATTTTTGCCTAAACAAGGCCTAGTGACATTAATAGAGTTTTGCCTCTATAAGGACCAAATAGAGATTTGGCTCTGAGTCAGCAAAGAGTGTTAGTTACCTTGTCTGTGACATCAAGATTTCTCTATCTCCCACAGACTCAGACTGGATATTAATCACTTCTCCATCACCAAAAGTGATGGAGAAGTTCTCGTAAGATCTGTTCACAATTGCAAAAAGGAACACAGAATTGAGAATCTGAATACAGTCAGGAATAAAACCATTAAAATGTCACTGCAAAGCAATGACTAAGGAAGTACATAACAATAACAACCAATTTCACTGCAAAGAAAGAAAACATAAAAACTTGGTGCAAGTGCCTATAGCAGTGCATACATAGTTGCTTCAACTAACAAACTTAATCTTAACAACAAATTATCTTATTCACCCCCCCCCCATCCCTTCGCTCCAACACATAGATTAATGTGTAAAAATTCTTAACCAGTGTAAGTGAGAAACCAAAATGGGCCCTTGAGCTGCTGCCCTGTTCTTTATAGGGCTAAGTGCTTGCCAATTTGGAGGCTCCTCTTTGCATCTCTGAGTAATGCATCAATTTGCCAGCCTTTAAAACCAGTCAGTAATTGGCTAGTTGGTGTTCTAGTCCCTGCTGATCTCACTGTGTGGGAGGGACAAGAGTGATCACAGCAGTCTGCCAATTGCTTTAATGTTTGTCTTTTTCAAAAAAAAAAAAAAAAAAAAAAAAAAAAAAAGGGGAAAGGGAGGAGGAGAAGAGAGACCTCCTCAACCTCTCCAAAATCAGATGGAGATTCAGCAGCTGCCACTTCACTTTGTGAATGCTAAGCAGGTGGAAGCCTGTGCATTAATTGATAGTCTGGCTGCTTTCACACAGTGGTCCTTGGTTGCATCAACAATGTGTGCTATCTCTGACCACATGACTGTGCTAAAATGTGAATGTTTAAAAATCAGAAGTCATGTGCATAGAGCCACGCACTAAATTCCCTGCAAAAAGAGCTGCCAAAATGTAATCTTTGCCAGGTTTTAAGCAAAACCAGAGAGAGAGCCCTTAACTGATGGTTTGGTTCAGATTTCCAATATCATGAACTTCAGGTGGATTCTATTTTTCTTCCCAGGTCATTAATGTGGTACTATCCATTCCTTCATATGTCCTAAAATTCTTTAGTATTCAGCCATCATCACTCCTTCTGAAAGCTTCTTGTGGTTGAATGTTTAAGCACTCTGAGAGCTGAAAGGTATTTAAATGGTGTAATGAATCCTTCTAATTAGATTTACTCTTTTTAATCAAGTATGCAAAATAGTGTTTCTGGCTCCCAATGAAGCTTCTGGCTGAGACAGAGGATATGTAACAATAAATGAATCTGCTTGTGCCCATTAGAAACTCTGCATCTCTTGAATTGTTCTTATTATTCCATAATGTTCTTCTCAGTGTACAATTATTTTTATGGATGTAAAAAAACCCAAACCCCACAACTACAATATTCAAGTAATAAGAATGCCAGCCTGGTGGGACTGCAGCTGTATATTGTAGTGAAAGCTATCTTTGGGCAGGTGATGAAGATTAAAAGAAAAAGAAAAAGAAAGTAAAAAGTAAAGAGAGAAAAATGGAAAAGGAAAATGAAGAAACATGAACCTTCACTCCCGTTAAGTTTTGGGATTCCTTTAAACTGTTCATGTGAAACACAAAATACCTGTCATAGCAAAGCCACCAAAGGCAGGATATGAGAATGCAAAAATCTTATTTTTCTTAGAGCTGGTAGAGACTCGGTAGAGATCTTTCTTAAAACATTCATTTTAACTAAAGTGAATTTGTCAGTCTCAGGAACCAGTCTCCATCTCTAGATGAAAAATAATCTTGTTGTGATTTATGCATTTAATATTTCACCCTAGAAATATAAAACTACAGCAGTTATTTTATTGTGACTGAGATCAGGAAATATAGGGGCAATTTATTATATTATTTTGCTTTATAAAACTATAAATCAACATTATTGAAAATTAAATGTACATTAGACTGTAAGGGACCTTTGCGGTA
The DNA here is from genome assembly GCA_007922305.1 of Dermatemys mawii. NCBI lineage: Eukaryota > Metazoa > Chordata > Testudines > Dermatemydidae > Dermatemys > Dermatemys mawii. The sequence continues at coordinate 5,080,448 of ML677336.1, read as the reverse complement.
TAACAATGTTTTACATATGACTTTCGAGGATATGATGGGAATCAGAATTATTCATGGGATCTTTGGATTTTTCTTTGACAATCAAATTAATAAAACAATTTCATTTCTAAAACTTATTAATGCTCTGCAGGAAGAGAGCAACGGGGATGCATTTATCTTTAGGGGCATGTGTGTACGTACAAACACACTACTGGGGACAAGCAAAGAAAAATGCTACAATCCTAGGGGTTTTATTATTTTATTGTGTTGCCTTCTAGCCTGGCTGTTTAGGGTCTGTCACTGTTTCCCTTATAAACTCAGTATTTCAGGGGCCATTTCAGCAGTAAAAATCAATTTGGACAGAAGTGTATAGAAAGGCCTCAGTCCAAGAGTATTTTAAAAACAAATTATTTAAAAAAATTCAGCGCTCTAATAGTGAGGATTAACTGTTTTAAATGTTTTGTCTTTTATTTTTTAATTTTTTTTGGGAGCATATTAAGGTCCTGTAGAGGTGCGGAACAAGAGCCAGGAAAAGGAAAGATAAGAGTTGCCCAAGTTTCCATATACACGGCTGTCAATGCTCTGAAAGTCTGACTTGCAACACTGTGGCCATTCCGATTATGGGTGTCTCTCTTACGTGCAACTAGCAGTCCTGTGATTTCTTTCTTCCAGATACACTGTACACCCAGATCATTTTCACTCATGAAGCCCTAAAATTAGATGCAAAAAAGCATCTTCAGAAATGAATGAGGAATATTTATGGCACCTTAGAGTCTAACAAATTTATTTCGGCATAAGCTTTCGTGGGCTAAAACCCACTTCATCAGATGCATGGAGTGGATAATACAATAGGAAGATCTATAATATATACAGAGAACCCATCTTTTCATATTGTGTGTACGTATAATATATATATCTTCCTAATCTATTTTCCACTCCATTCATCTAATGAAGTGGGTTTAGCCCATGAAAGCTTATGCCCAAATAAATTTGTTAGGTACCACAAGTATTTCTCCTTCTTTTTGTTGATACAGACTAACATGGGTACCACTCTGAAACCTGTCTTCAGAAATGGTTTCACTGCATCACTTACTCAACCTTTATTCTTGAAATATCCAAGTTAATAGATGGGTGTGTATGTATAAAATATATTCAGTTTTGTACATCTTAGACTTTTTTTAATGGCTAAGATAGCAGTAAAATATTTTCTGTATGTGTACACTGAAGCCAAGAGTCTCCAAAATGGTTGCCTAAAGTTAGACTTCTCTGTTTATATTTTGATACTTATATAAGTGACCTGATGTAAATGAGAGATGCTAGGTGCTCATTAATATTAAAAAATCAGGCTTCTTATTTTGGAGCCTAAGTATGGATTTAAGGTAGAATCATGGCCCTACTAGAGTAAATGAGATCTGTCATTGATTCAATAAGGCCAGGATTTCACCCGTATGTGGGTGAAAGGACCTTAAGTGCTGAAGTCTAACATTAAATTACCATTGGCATTCGGAACCTTCGTCCCCCTCAGATGCCACCTAATCCTGAAGGCATTTAAGCATCCTATGTGCCTATGTTTCTGCAGTTAAAGTTTCAATGTGCCTAAATATTAGCGACTGTGCATGGGCACATGCACAGATGCCTCAGTCTTGCCCAGCAGCTTGGTGCCTAATTCATGTCTAAAGCCCAGTGGGATTAACAAACTAGGCATTCCCCTGCCTACCTTGCCTTTGCGGCTTGAGCTGGTGGGCATGGTTCGAGCATGCGTAGACCCACACAACTAGGGTTTTTGACTGGAACATTGGGTTGAAAATAGACCCTGGCAGAGCTGTTAAAAGTCCCGTTGCCCACAGGGCTGGCTCCCTACCTGGCTCCCTGTCGTTTCCAGGAAGCAGCTGGCATGTCCTTTCAGCTCCTAGGCATAGAGGTGGCCAGGAGGGCTCCCCCAGGAAGCTGTAGCCAATGGGTACTGTGGAGGCAGGGCCTGCACATGGGGGCAGCATGCAGAGCCTCTTGGCCGCCCCTATGCCTAGGAGCCAGAGCGGCATGCTGGTCACTTCCCTGGGGCTGCCCAGAGCCTTCACCCTGCACTCTCTCCTGCACTCTAACCCCCTGGTCCAGCCTGGAGCTCCCTCATGCACCCCAACCCCACAACCCAGAGCCCGCAGTGTGAGTCACCTCCCACATTCTAAACTTTATCTCAATGGTTAGGAGACTGACCCAAGTGCTACAAGACCTAAGTTCATTCTCTCCCTTTGCCTGATGTGCAGAAGGGATTTAACTTTAGGCCTCACAGCATCCAGGAGAGTGCCCCAATCACTGGGCTATCAAATATTCTGGGAGGGGTTTATCTCAATATCTCCTGTTAAAGCGGTTCCACTGTGTTTAAATAGTTTAACTATGCATTGTGTCTATGGGAGAGAGAGATGTCTATGGGAGAGAGAGTGACGTTGTAGCCTACTGGTTAGAGCAGTCGCCTGAGAGGTTGGAGACCCAGCTTCTATTCCCTTTGCTCCATCTGCAGTTAGGTGCCTCCTCTGGGCTGCATTTAAACACCTAATTTACTCTGAGGGATGCCGTTTAGTCACACTCCTCCTCAGCATTTCCTATTGGCTGTCTTAGTCAGCTCCCTGCTCAGCATGCTGGGCTTTGTGAATCCCATTTCTGAGGTGTCTGATTTTCCCCATTCACTGTACAGGGAACCTGGGCACCTCACTCAGGGCTGTGAATGTCACTGGGTGACATCAGTATCTCTAGGTGCCTAAATAATTTAAAAAAAAATCTAGCCTAAATCTAGCTTAGGAGCACAAGTCCCACTGAAAATCCCAGTTTGGAGCCTAATTGTGATCACTCATTCATGAAAATGTTATTTCTTGTAGCACTCTTACACCACATGTCAGAAAAAGGAAAGAGCCACCACTAACCCCGGGTGCTCTGATTAGAGGAGAGGGCCCTGCCAGATTAAAGGATTGATAGGAAATCCCTCTTCTGACTTCCTGTCCCCACTAGCCTACTGGCCATTAGAGGAGGCAAAGGCTGTTCCAGCGTGGGAGTTTAACCTGCCCAAGTGGGATCAGGATTGTTTGCAGGCTTCCTGGGTCAATTAGCTGCAAGAGCGGCAGTGCTAGGAGAAAGTGCATTGTCTTGGGCAGAGAACATATGAACCCAAGGCTGAGTCCAGGTGCAAAGCTGCAGCCAAACTGAAGAACAGTCCAAACTGAGCAGAGGAAGCTTGGACTGGCAAAGTGAATTCAGGAGACACTGTGAAGTCTAGGACTCAGCTTATTGAGCTCATACTGCACCCAAACATCGGTGATCACTACCAGAGGCAGGAGGTGCCTTGTTGAGATGCGAAGAGATAGAGGCTGGATGGCAATTTGCGCTATTTGTCAGGTGAATTAGGATTATTCTGTTGTTCAAGTATTAGGGACACTATATTATTACTGAGTTTGTGTGCGCCTTCCTGTAGGAGTCCCACAATGATCCCTTTTACTAATTGTGGTTTTGTCCCTGCCCACTAAGTGGCAGTGATATATAGCTGTGTACAGCAATTGTTCCTGGGTAAATTCCTGATTGCCCAATCAATCGAGATCTGGGCAGATCTAGTGAAAACATAAGAATGAGGGGTTATTCAGTGAAATAGAAAGTGTGTGAAAAGTATTTTCTTTTATGTAATGATTTTTTGAAAGTGTGGTTAGACTGTGGAACTCATTGCCACAGGAAGGTATTCAGGCTCAGAATTTAGCAAGATTCAAGGACAGATGGGGCATTTATATGGATATCAAAAATATCCAGAGTTGTTTTAGTTATTGCTAAGAAATATCTTCAATCTGATATTAGCGATTAAGATGAGGCTTTCATGGGAGACAGATAATCCCACATATGCCTATTTCAGGATATCCAGCGTCTGATGTGGCCACTTTCAGAGACAAGATATGGGACTAGCTGGATCAAAGAGCTGATCCAGCCTGGTAAATCCTATCTTCCTTTTGCACACTGGGAGAAAACTGGATTGTCTAAACACTGAACAATTTGACTATAGCTTTCATAGCTAAAGTTGGATTATATGGTAAACCATAATCTCCACAAACGAAGAGTTTCATCAACCTTTTTCATACACTTCTTTGAACAGCATTTTTTCTTCACTCAATCCTCTCAAACCATGTTTGTCATTTTTAATACAAAGACGTGTGGAAAAATACTTGACAAAACCCATTTTGCTACTAAATAGTTAAAACCAATTACAGACTGTAAGCATTGCCTCTTTGTCAATGACTAGTTCAATGCAGCCTTGATCTTCTCTCTTATCTAGGTGCTGGTGTAATGCAAATAATTAAGAACAGTGAGAAAGATGGAAGTTCTATCAGTCATATGATGAAAATGTAGTCAAATTTGTGTTATATTTTCAGATTTGATTCTTTTAGTATATAATGAAAGGAAAGTAGATGATTAAATAAGTGGCTTGTGGAACAAGTCAGCTTTTCTATAGCAAGGCCATGCCAGATTTGCTTGCTTGTTTACCTATTTTGAAAATTTAATAAAGGTTAGTGTTAAATTTGTATGAAGTGTTTGACAACTCAAGAAAGCAAGGAAATGTTGCCATTCTTAACTGGCATTCTTCACTTGCTGCAATACCAAGGCATGATGAGGCATGTAAGATATATCAAGCATGATTCCAAAACTTCAGGCTATGGGGACTGTTTCAGACTTGTGTATGGGTGGGGTTGAGTTACATAATATTAAGTACTTTTGTTATGCTTTCATGCCTCTGAATTGCAAAGAAAATTTTTATGACACCTGTTGAAATAGGGTGTATGGCTTGTGTGTATTATTTCACCCACAAACCTACTTTACCAGCTTAAGCTTATTATGAATTTTATATAGGTTTTTTTGAGCGTGGTCATTATAGGTGACAATGATGAGGGAATAATTTCAGAACAGAGTTTTTTACATGGCTCTGCTGCGTGGGGCTTAGGGGAGATAAAGAGGGGAGTAGTCCATGGACCTGCAATAGGGCCCCCAATTATTTAGTAGCCTCTAAATGGGGGTTTTTGGCCACTGAATCTGCATTATTTTGGATCCAAAAGCCTTACCTTCTAGCCCATGTTAACTTTCTTCCATGTTGGCCTATTTAGAACCAATATGGCATTGCCCAAAATTGGCAAGGATAGAAATCCCATTTTATTGTCACTTTACCTGTGGCTTTTTTCCTCCATTGCATTTCTTAAGTGGTATGGAGGACTTTTTACTAACTCTTCACATTAAGGTGAATTTCACTGTGAGTTGCTATACACAGCTATACACTCAGACTAGATTTCTTGCACAGATTCAAACTTTTGAGGAAATTGCCAGTGACGGAAACTCCACTGAGAGATCAGGTTGTGGAAGTGAAATGCATTCAAATTTATCTTTTGAATTAGATGGGAAGCTATGAAGGATTGGCACAGTCCAGAGTTGGTGGCTTTGGCAAAATAAAAATCTGTTTTATTCTTTGTTAATGCCCAAAATACCATGGTTGTGGGTGCTATGGAAATTAGACCAGACATTGATAAATGGAAAGAGGACGTGGACACGGCAGCTGGAGTGTGCCCTAGTTCAGCATCTCCCCACAAAGGCTTCCACTGAATTATGGGAAATGAAGCTGCCTTTCAGAAGCTACCCCAAGGAGGACTCTGTCCTTTGGGGTGAATATTTCCAGTGTTATTTCCAGTACCTTGCACGCTCCTCAATATAGAGAAGCTGCCATAGAAACTGACAAAGCAAACAAATTGGAAAAACCCCCCACCACATCCCATGAGTCAGATATAGTTTAATCACTGTCCCATACAGCAGATTTTTTCCACTCTTTTCCCCACTGAAAAACTACTTCTAATGAGAGAACCCTATACAATTCTTTAGGAAATATCAGAGAGAGACAATGCTGGACCAAACAGACTCATCCTAAACCACAGTGATCAGCATCACAACACTGACCAACACTAGAAAACAAAATAGGGAGACTTGAAAGTTCAGCTTCCACACAGAGTGCAGAACAGTAACTCAATCTCTGCTTTCAGTCAAAACCTCACTTCTTACCCCTCATTCTGCACCCATGGCAAAACAGGGTACACTGAATTTTGGGCATCATCCTCATCTACTGTAAATCAGCATGTCTCCATGGACTTAAGTGGAGCTATGTTGATCGACATTCGCCCTTAAGTCTACCCCTTACAATTGGCTAGACCCATGCTGAGTTTAGCTTCCAAAAGAAATCAGTGTGGGTTAGATATGGGCAGGGCAGAATGAGCTGCCAATGCCCTGTTTCTTGGAAAAGTGTTTCCTAAACATGCTGGGACAGTGCACCAACTGATCCGCCCCCAGTGGAGAAAGGTACAATGTTGTTGATTAAAGTCCAGGTATAACATGTTTGATTGGAGCTTTTGTAAAATTCATTGCTAGTTTGCATCACTTTTAACCTTAGGAGACTATATCAAATACTATTTCTTTGGCTACCACTTGTTGCTTAAGGGAATTAATTTTTTTCTCATTTGACCTGATAGGTTTCACCTCTGGAAATCTACTTTCTGAATAGCTGACTTTCACTAAATTTACTGACAGTTAATAACAATATTATTAAATAAGCGCTTGACTCAAGCAAAAATGCAACCATTCGTAATACCTTATAAGCCTCAGTTAACAGGGTTTACTTTTAATTTGTGCAAATAATATTCAATCAATAACTTAACAGTGCTAAATAGCTCTCCAGAAATGACTGGAATGTTCTGAGGTTTACTTTTCAAAGTCCATCTGTTTTACATAGTTCTAGAATCGTGCGGGTAAAAATGGGCAGCATTAGTAAAGCATGTGCCCTGTTTCAGTAAATGCAACAAGGTATCGGGCAGACCTGATCCATCCTTGTCAAGCTGTACTACTTTTGTTGCAGGAGGGAAGAACCAATGAGTTTCTTTTGAAAACAAAGAGTTCAGCTTTCTTTATGGGAAATTCCTCTCTCTCCTTTTGTAAACTTGCCTTTGAGTTTTAGAGGATACCCCTAGCAGAGACTCATACCACATGTATCCGTCTAAAGCCTGTAGGTATCTGTGCTGCTGTAGGTGGAGCCCTTCCATTTGTCTTTCATTTAGATTCATTGCATGTTTACCAAGGTGAAAGGATTTGTGCCCTGGAGATCATTTGCTTTCATAAGCTTTAAACTAGAGTAGCAAAAGTTTCATGCCTTGATTCTTTTCCAACAGCCCTTTCTCTCTCAGCAAGGCATATAGGAGCAAGCTGAGACATATTGATTGCCAGCAGACTCTTCCAACAAAATTGCCCTGTCTGAATCAGTTAAACTGGGTGGGAAGAGAGAACTTTTGCTATTTTCTCCCTCTCTTCTGCCATGTGGTGAGACATCCAGAGCATTCCTTAGGGGTTTTATAATCTTGATGAAATACTACAGATTTCTAAGTCTAAATAATGCCAAAATCCCAGATCATATGTAACGATAATTCACATGCCTTCTAACCTTTTGCATTTTGCATATAGTCTTGCTGTGAAATATTGATTTCCCAGATACTTTTCTATAGAAAGAAAAGTTAAATAATCTGAAGAAAAGAGGAGTCTTGGTTTAGCATCATTTCCATTTAAATATAAAATCAATAGTAGGTAAATACATTCAAATCCTTGCTCTCCTGAAATTGACATCTGATGGTATTTCTCCTGTCTGAAACTGGTAGCTTAAATAAAAACATTAAAAAGAACCATTTGACTTGGAACTGGCTATAATAAATTAATACCGACAAGAAGAACAAAACTCCAATGTAGCAAACTCCAAAACAGCTAAGTTCAAACAGACATCTTTCTCTGAATGATATTTTCAGAACACTTCATTAATAATTATAAATTCTCTGTGATGATCCTTTCACCATAGAGTGCAGTGTGTGGCAGTGGGAGAGAAAGGTTTATTTACTGATTTACAGTGAAATACTGTGGAGGTATTTAAGGGATAAAAGGAGGAATCTTCTGCTTTACAAGGGAATAATCCAGTTCCCAAATGGATTAACTACCAGTCTATATTAGAACAGTTCATTTAAACAAGGGAACTCTCTTAATACTGAGAAAATCAGAGCAGATGTTCTGTTGTCAATATTGTACAGCAAGTGAAATCATTCTTATTAAAAGTAAAATTGAGGTTCCCTTTAACCAGGTAATTACCCTTAATTCCATTGCATTTTAAATTCCTCATTCTCTGATAAACGTGATCTGGGTTTCCCACTGCTGCAGCTGAGAGAAAACACTTAACACAAGAGGAACTGGGAGCAAGACAAATATATGGAACACACTAATTAAAGGAAAAGCTTGCAAGAGGCAGTGTAGTCTAAGGATGGGGAATCAGGAAGTCTTCAATTCTAATTCCAGTTTTGCCACTGATTTGCTGCATGGCCTTGTGTATTCAAACTTTCTGCTTCCATTTCGCTGTCTCTAAAATGGAGATGATAATTCATACCTGCTTCACACTTCAGAATTGAGATTATTGGTTAAATAGTGTCTTAGTCTTCCATCCTCACTCAAGATGAGTGCTTCTTACTATTCTAGTGGTTCCAAACCATTACTCTACTTCAATACATACTACAATGCTGGAGTAATGCATTAGTAGTTTATAGGAGAGTTATATCTGAGTACGTCATGCAGAGTTGGAGGAAGAGGTGGTGATGCTGGCAGACCAGGTCATGCTAGAGTGTGTTAAGGTCAATTCGCTTTGTATTCATATAGATCAAAGTAATAGTTCGATGTATCCAAGTGTATTGGATTTTTAAACTCCATGTAAACTAATGGGAGGTTATTTGCACTGTTTTCACTTATCTGTTCCTGTTATAATGTGGAGATTGTCTCTGGGGATCTTACTTTGAAATTAGCATGACCAGAGACAATCTGGGTACCTTGAAAAACTTTTGGGAAATTGTCAGTTTATTAGATCGCTGCCACCACCACCATTTGTAGTTACAAACTGAGTCACCTGTACATATATATTACCTTCTTTAATCTCTCAGTAACTCTCATTCTTTTTCTTAGCTAATAAACCTGTAGTTAGCTTACTATAGAATTGGCTGCCAGTGCTATTTTTGTGTGTGTGTAAGATCTGGAGTACCAGTTGATCTGGAGTATGTGACTGATCTCTTGGGACTGAGAGAAACCTGATATGGTGTGATTTTGGGTTTAAGTGACCTTTTTACCACAAAGTTTGGTTTGTTTGGGTGGCAAGACAAGATTGAAGAGTCTAAAGGGACTATCTGTGACTCCATGATAAGATTGATAGTGATCTAGGAGTTCACATTTGTCACTGGCTGGGTGAAATCTAATTATAGAACCATCACCAGCTTGGGGTATTTGCCCTGTTTCTGACAGTCTGCCTTGAGGTAGGTACTCACAGTTGTGAGTCACTTCAGAACCCCATGACAGAGCTTACATGACTTCTTTTTCCTGGGATATTGTAAATTTCTTTGAGAATGCAGGAAAAGAGTTTGCATTATAGGGCAAGAATGTCTCCTTCTGTCCCCCTCCCATGGTGTTCTTAAAGAAAACAGGAAAATTTTATGGTGTGCCTTTAGGGCATCCTTTCAAGGAGGGCAGGTTTGCAGCCCTGTGGTTATGTGGAGAGGAGTAACTCAATCTTTTTGAGGTAGATGTTTCCTATCTTTATGGCATCTCCAGACTGAAGGCTGGTCTACACTGACACCTTGCAGCGCTGTGTCTTTCTCGCTCAGGGGTGTGAATCCCCCGTCCCGAGTGCAGCATGTTTCAGCGCTATAAAGCTCCAGTGTAGACTGTGTACCAGTGCTAGGAGCCAGCTACATCCCACCCTCATGGAGGTGGGGTTTTTTTTAGAGCTCTGTCATGACTACTCAAGCCATGTTAAAGCACTGCCCTGGCAGCACCAGTGTAGACTAGCCCTGACTGTATGGTTGAACACCCTACCACTGATCAGCAGAGACCATGGGTAGTTAATATTACTAGGAGCTGCATTAATTCCATTTGAATTTTTACTTGGATATCCACGGGGAAGTGCCTGTCAGATCTGTGGAATGGAAAGGCTCTATTGGGTTAGTCCATTTACCTGCCACTGTTGGATTGCTACTTATTACTCATTTTCTAACGTTCTGCTCAATCTAGCTTTAAATGTGCCAATTGATGAAGCTTCTACCTCTTCCAAAGAGGAAGCACATTCTTTATACACAAAGGGTGGAATCCACAAAGTTCAAGTTTGTTCCACAGAGATGCACAAAATTCCTGCCTAACCTGTTTTCGGAGCATAAGTTCTCTAGGAGGTTGTTTTTACCTTTGGACATGCATACTGCTGTGTCATCTGCATGCCTACCTCCTGCCTAAGCCTTACAGTGCATCAGAAACTGAGAGATGATACGTGTTAGGTCACCTTAATCACGTGCAGGGCCTGATCCAGTAGGTGGCTCCTGAACATACCTGCTGAATAGGATCCCCTTCGGATCTGGCCAGAGGAGGAGATAGTGGTGGTGCTCCCACTCACTGTATGTCCTTTAGCCCAGTGGTTAGAGTACTCACCTGGGATGGGGGAGACCCAGGGTTCAGTCCCCTTGTTCCAATCACTCTTTCACTATTTGTCCACAGTGGAACACCTTCAATAGGAGAGGCTGAGGGAACCCCACATAGAGATATGGGATATTCTTAAAATTAGAGCACTCTCCTGGGAGGTGAGAGATGCCCTGTTCAAATCCTGTCCATTCCCCCTCCTAGGGGAGTACTCTAACCACTGTGAAAACTTAAAGTGGATGGTGGCATTATCCCCTTCCCTTCCCCTAGAGTGAGAGAGGCACCTACAGCCACCATCTCATCCAGCCCCTTAGTGTGGAGCAAGGCAGGTGTCCACCACTCCTTCACCTTAGCCAATTTGACTTAGCCCTAGCTCAAAGTATGGACAATGATTCCTTGCTTGCCTAGACCTAATTGCACTAACTTGCATTGAGCTAGCATGCTAAAAATAGTGTAGCTGTGCTGACTACAAACCCATCTAAACTCAACCTGGCTAGCTCATACCACCCTGGCTACATCATCATTCTTAGTGCACTTACTTGAAGAGAAGTGATGCAACTATATCTGTGCAACCTGGCAATCTCCTTCCTCAGCTCCAAGTGCAGACATACCCTTTGTATAGTGTGAGGCCGGCACTCAGCTCATTCCTGCAAGGGACATCTTGGGCACATAAGTCATAGAATATCATAATTGGAAGGGATCTCAAGAGGTCATCTAGTCCACCCCTCTGCTCAAAGGGGGACCAATCCCCAGTTAAATCATCCAACAGATTTTTGCCCCATATCCCTAAATGCCCCCCTCAAGGATTGAGCTCACAACCCTGGCTTTAACAGGCTAATGAGTTATCCCTTCCCCTCTGACTCCAAGTGGCTGATTCCTGTTGAAGATCATTAAGCAGAGATATACTCTCTAAGTAGAGATAGGTGCCTAAAAGTTCAGCGCTGATACTCAGCACTGCAATGCTTAATTCCCTTTGTGGGTCCCACCCAATATATTTTCATTTATAATTCTCATGAAGAAAACATTTAATTCAAATTAGAATTTCCTGTCATGATTGCACTCTGAAGAGGGAGATGGAGATAGGGATTAGATTATTTTATTTAAAAGAATAAACAGGCAGCAGATGTTTTCCTTAAGGGGAAGCGAGATACTGCATATATTGTTGTTGGCTGACCCTAGACTTGCACTCAGCTGTAGTATCTTTTAGTATCTTGCCCCTGGGTCCCCTACTTCTGGGTAATTTTACTGTTCCTGGCAAGAGTTCAGCTTTTTCCCAGCATCTCTTCAGTACCCAATTTACAGCCCCCTTATCTCTATCCAGCTCCTGGCAGCCCTTCCCATTACCTACCACAGGTCAGTGGTTAGAAGTGGCCCTACAGGGTGTTTGCTCATATCAAGACTGCAGTGTCAATCTGCTGCAAACAGAGGGTTGAAGAAAAAGGTTAGCACTTGCCTTGCTCTGAGCTCTCCTTGCTATCAGTGCTCACTAGCAGTCAGTGCTGGAGTGCAGTAATGCTCATTAGCCTTTCCACCAGTGGGATGGGGTGTATTCCATCCCATTACTTACCTATTTTCTCTAGAAAGCTGTTATATGGAAATTTCACATTGACCATTGGCTGCATCAGAGTGGCAATTCTAAACTGATTAGTGCTGTAAGTATAATTCATTGTTACCTGAGTAATAGGGTAATCTTCAGGTGTGGAAACTTCAGGACATGGATTAGTCAGGTTGTTCAAGAAATTTTGCAGTGGCCTCCCTTTTTAAGCTTCCATATTTTCCTGGATTGGTTGCAGAGATAGTCTTTACTCTGTAAATCAGTACTGTGTGGGTTTGTTGGTTCTACTGCCAAACAGACTGAAATAAAAGGTGTGAAGTTATTCTATTCATCTTAATGGGGTGTTAATGACTTCAAAGCCTAGCTGTAACCATTTAAATGTGAACACTATTAATCAATGGCTATAACACAAACACTCAGCTTGAGTCACTGAAATTTAATTGCATAGGGCAGTTGGTTAGTGAATGAAGATTTGTGGGGCTTTTTTAAGAGGGGGAAAAATCCCTGCCATGTTAATTTAGCAGATGCAAAGAGAAAAAACCTCGTAACTACTGCTTTATTGAGGGTTTAAAAAGTATATTGCTACCATAGTCACAAATTAACCAGTCAGCATGAAATGAATAAATCTCAGCAGCGGTGTCATTTTGATTACTACTACAAGACAGCAACTTGCAAAATTAAATTTCCTTCCAAACAGTTCTCATGTGCCCTTTGATTGCAAAGCTCATTTTAAACAGAACCCCTCTTCAGAATTGCTTTAAAGTCTTTCTTTTAGTGCCACAGAATATTCTCATTCACTCAAATATTATATTACATGTCTGGAGAACCTACGTGTACAGATATAGCTAAGGCTGCAATACTGTCCTTATGAATTTGGAGAAAATCACTATTAAAGTGTCAGGGAAAGCAGGCGGTAGGTAGAGGTTGGAAAAGTGTAGCACAGGTCTGCACAACTCAGAAAGCAGTGAGGGCCATATTACTAAAAAAAACCAGCTGCGGGCCAAAAAGCCCTGCCCTCACCCTGCCCCCATCTGCTTCCCCCCACCCCACCGCTTGGCTTGCCCCACCCCTACTCACCCCCGCACTGGCTGCACAGCGAGCCCCTGGGGCCGCATGTTGTGTAGGTCTGGTGTAGTACAAGCAGCAGGTTTGCTGTGACTGTTGCTTAATACATATAACTGTTCTCTCCATCCAGTTGTTGCATCTGTAAGTTACCTCTTCTCCAATATTCAAACTGTAAACTCTTTAGGGCAGGGCCCATCATTTTGTTAAATGTTTATACATGGTGGGGTTCTGACCCTTGATTGGTGCTACTGCTAGACAAGTAATAACAATCAGATGACTTTTGATGGCCTCAACTAAAAAGTTAGGTTGATGCAGCTATGTCAGGGGTGTGAAAAATCCACATCCCTGAGCAACACAGTTCAGCGGATCTAATCTTCAAGGTAGACAGCATTCTGTCAACAGAAGAATTTTGTGGCCTTAGCTACTGCCTCTTGGGGAGGTGGATTACCTACACCAATAGTGACAGAGTCCTGTGGCACCTTAAAAACTAACTAAAGTATTAGAGCATAAGCTTTTGTGGGCTAATACCCACTTCGTCGGATGCATGCAGTGGAAGTATCCAGGGGCAGGTATAAATAGGTAGGCAAGAACCAGGTTAAAGATAACAGGGTGGGTCCAATGAGGCTGAACCAGCTGTTATCTCTAATCAGGGAGGGTGAGGTATTCCTCTAGCAGCTGAATTGGAGGTGTGAACAGCGAGAGAAGAGAAACTGCTCTTGTAGTTAGCTAGCCATTCAAAATCTCTATTCAGTCCCAAACTGATTGTATCAAATTTGCAAATGAATTGCAACTCTGCAGTTTCTCTTTGCAGTCTGGTCTTAAAGTATTTTTGCTGCAAAATGCTGACCTTTAAGTCTTTCATGGTGTGTGCAGTGAGATTGAAGTGTTCTCATACAGGTTTTTGTATATTGCCATTCCTGATAGCTGATTTGTGTCCATTTATCCTTTTTCGTAGGGACTGTCCAGTTTGACCGATGTACATAGCAGAGGGGCATTGCTGGCACATAATGGCATATATTACATTGGTAGATGTGCAGGTGAATGAACCAGTGATGGTATGGCTGATCTGGTTAGGTCCTGTGATGGTATTGCTGGTGTAGATACGTGGGCAGAGTTGGCATCGAGGTTTGTTGCATGGATTGGTTCCTGAGTTAGAGGAGTTATGGCGTGGTGTGCTGTTGCTGGTGAGAATATGCTTGAGGTTGGCGGGTTGTGTGTGGGCCAGGACTGGCCTGCCTCCCAAGGCCTGTGAAAGAGAGGGATTGTTGTCCAGGATGGGTTGTAGATCACTGATGATGTGTTGAAGAGGTTTTAACTGAGGACTGTAGGTGATGACCAGTGGTGTTCTGTTGTTTTCTTTCTTGGGCTTGTCTTGCAGCAGCAGGCTTCTGGGTACACGTCTGGCTCTGTTGATCTGTGTCCTTATTTCCTTGTGCGGGTGTTGTAGTTTTGAGAAAGCTTGGTGAAGATCTTGTAGGTGTTGGTCTCTGTCTGAGGGGTTGGAGCAAATACGATTGTCTACAGCCAAGCACTGAGGTACAGTATTTGTAAGTAACACCCACTCAGTCTGTCATCTTGCCTTCTGCTATATCTTGCAAACATTGGCAGGCATTCCTAGGCAGGGAGTAAAGACTGCATAATTTACACCATTACTAGCCCTCAGAGAAACCCTGAATGTTTTTTGATAACCAAACCATCCTGTACCTAACAGCCACTGAAGACAACAGGAGCTTTTCTGTTAATGCTCATGTGATTTAGATCAAGCTCCTTATGTGGGAAGGTTCCGAAGATTAGGAGACAGAAGGCATTTAAAAATAACTTCATATGTTAATTTGAAGTGGTGGGTGCTATACTGGCCAGACAGCTGTGAGACGAGAATGCAACAGAATAATAAATTGGAAAATGTCCCGAACCTCTTTTAATATGACATCCCTGCCCCTAGCTTATAAGAAAAAGATGGAACAAAATCTTTTACCATATCATTTTACTAGTGTGTAGCCTTCCTTTCCAATGAAAAATGTAAGTTTCATCAAAGGACTAAACTGAGTGAACATTCCTGTCTGACTTGTCATACAAAAAACTAAAATAATAATTAAATTGGTTGATAAAATTGTCCATTAGAAAGATTCTAATCTAACAGCGGGTTGAAAATCCAAGATGCCTGCCACAATAGAAAATGACAGCTGTTTAAATGCCAGTGCAAGACGTCTACTTCTTGAAGCAGCTGAAAGTTCAGAATCTGGGCTTTAAAATGATAGAAAGATTAAGCTAACTCTTCATGTGATTGTCATGATATCAATGTTTAAAGCAGATGTTGGCAATTTTTTAAGGAATCGAAACTCCTATAGATGTTGAAGGCTGGAGCACTCAAAGCAGTTGGACTATATAAAACCCTGTCTGAGGAAAAGAACATGATTTTTGTAGAAAATAAATGATCTACTTTTTCTAAGCTCAAAAAATGGAACTTCTCTCAGCAAGGGTATGAAGAGCACTGCTTTTCTGTGATTATCTGGTTCCGCTTTGTGACATTTGTCAGATATGTCCAGAGATTTTTACCTATTTTTTTATGGTGATGGCACCAGTTAAAATGGAAGATGTTGGCACAGATGTGTCCTAGTTTCAGAGAAGGCACACATTAATCACCAGCTCTGGAATCAGCATTTTTTATGCTTGGCCACCCCAGACTTCGGTTATTTTTTTTTTTAGTTCTTTAACTTTACATCTCCCATTTACAAGTTTCCACTTATAAATATACTAGATCAAATTCAAGGTCCCCATCTTAATTTTCAAGACCGTGCCTCTGTCTGTGATGATGACCTCCCTTGACAGCCATGTTCCTCAGAAAATGGGAGCCTGTCAACCTCAAGGGTGAAGCTGATGAAAGCAGGAGATAGGGCTTGCTTGACAACAAGGGAAAGGCTTTGGAACTCATTACTAGAGAAGACAAGAATGACTGCAAATTTTGCTGCCTTCAGAACAAAGCCTAAAACTTACTACTTCAACTTAACTTTTCAATAGGTACTGTTAAAAACAGCCAAAGAGAAGAGGAGAAAAAAGAGGCAAAGGGAAGGAATTAGCACACGTGAGAGAGAGGAGGAAATAATTAAAAAGAAATAAAATGTAATCCTAAATGTCTGGGTAAGTAGCAAGGAGAACAAGTTTACTGGCCTATTGTGAGTTTGGTTATTTCTTATGATGTACTCAACCACTACTGTTATGGACACCATTATAAGAACTTAAATAGAAAGGTATATAGAAACTTACTTCTCTTACTCCAGTTTCCAATGTTAACAACAGACATCCTAATTAACTACTTAATCAAAAGAATAGTTGAAAATATCTGAATAATTAAACTGTGATAACTTCTAACTTAGATGAGTAAAAGGGACCCTTCAACTCCATAGTATACACAGACATTTTCCTCTCTCTCATGTAAGATTTGTTTGGTCTGCTCTAGTGGCCTAAATGCGGTGGAATAGGAAATTTTTACCACCTGTGCTCCTCTGCCTCCTTATACCCTATAACAGGGGTAAGCAACCTATGGCACATGTGCCAAAGGCGGCACGCGAGCTGATTTTCAGTGGCACTCACACTGCCCGGGTCCTGGCCACCAGTCCAGGGGGCTCTGCATTTTGATTTAATTTTAAATGAAGTTTCTTAAACATTTTAAAACCCTTATTTTACTTTACACAGAACATTAGTTTAGTTTTATATTATAGATTTATAGAAAGACCTTCTAAAAACATTAAAATGTATTACTGGCACATGAAACCTTTAAATTAGAGTGACTAAAGGAAGACTTGGCACACTGCTTCTGAAAGGTTGCCGACCCCTGCCCTATAATATTACTGCCAAAACCCTAACTTTCTACTCGTCTCCCATGAAGACCTATGGCTCAACTATCCATCTCTCAGTCAAATCCATTTAACTGGTACCTTTAGTACTGCATAAGCAGCATATACACTCCTACATTAAAGCATCTCCACATAAATCTACCCACCTATCTTAACTGTGTTATCACTTTCATTTTTTTCACCTTTTACCACTTGCTTGGCTTCCAGCATAGACCCCTCTTGTATTCATGCAAACACCCATTCAAACTTATTCTCCTCTTAGCCTTCTTCCTTGGTATCCCATTTTTCCATCTATGTATCTAGAGTCACTGTCCAAACTTGCTGTCCAGGCTCAACTCTGCTCTAGCTTATTTAACATGACTCTTCTTTCTTCCCCTCTTATAATGTATCCCTGTGGACCACCTCTACGTGTGATTACAAGAGCAACTAAATGAAAGTTACTCTTAGACCTAATCTTGGCTTGTGCCTCTGTACTCTTCTCTTCTCTTATCCCTTCTTGAAAATAAAAAGATGTCACATTTCTGAGTTAACTGCCTGTTAGAGTTTTCACTAAAATTAGGACCAAATTTTGATTTCAGTTGCCTGCACAGGGATCCCGTTGACTTACCACATTCACCACTGGAATTTGTCCCATAGTCCTTGCTTGACCTATGTACGCATGAAGAGTATAAAACTGAATTTTCTGATGGCTGTAACATGTCAAAGGTCTGAAGCAAACATTTCACAACACGGCTAGAAACATCATGCCAGAAACATGCAAATAAGGCTGATGATTAAAAATCTTATGGGATGGTGGTGTTTGTCAAGATTTTTGCAATTTCAGCTGTAACTTCTTTTGTTTCTTTGGAGAAGATTAAATAGTATTTCTGTGTTTGTGGCATTATTCCTCTAAATGGTTAGTTTCTGCCAAAAAACAGGCCTTTCATGTAAATATCTATAGCCTTCAGAAATATGGCTGTGACATAAATTAGAACTGTAATGTAGGATGAAACTGGAGTATTCTTGCCATAACCTGATTTTGTTTAGTATTGCTGTATACTAATTGGAAGAGGGGTTTTTGTTTTTGTTTTGTTCTTTTTGTTGCTGTTTTCAGTCCTAATTTAGAACAGAAAAATATAGTAATTTCATTGTGTTTGCAATTCAAAAGGAGCAATATCTGGATACCTCTTTTCTTGCTACGTGTTCCTGGAATTGCACACCTACTGCTTAGGGAAAAAAACATTTCAGACAACTTGTAACTGCTCTTTCCACGTCCACTCGAACTCCAGTGACCTTTTGATTCTCTTGGTGCATCATACCTTTCATTATGCATCTTGCATTTTCTGTTTAGAAATCCAGTTGGCAAAACCTGGCATAGACCAAAAAGAAGTTCCTCTAGATCTGTCATTGTCTGTCTGACTTTGAGTGGGTGCATCTGGCAGAGATAAAACTGATATCTGTGTAGGTTTTTTTTGAAATAGTCCACTTAATGTGTTCTTGTGAATTTCTCAGAATTTTTGTTTTCCTAACACAGAACCTACGTGCTGCTTCATGCTGTGATTAAAATTCAAATGGCCAAAGAGACTATTTAAATTCTAATAACAGAATATTCTCATCTAAATTAGGAACAAATTCTTGTGTCAGCAGAAACATGTCATTGTAATCTTGACATTAATGTCTACCTAATTCAGCTCCAGATCATGATCTTAAAGTCAGAATGTGTTTATTCTGTCAAGTCATTAGATATGCTTCTTACCATAGAATTTATTTACTTGTTCTTATATTCTTCAAAATTTAGGCATTCTCTGGGCATAGTATTTCCCTTCTGAGACCAATACCATTGTTAATATTGCATTAATATAGATATAAAATAAAATGTGCAATAAATACTTCTTGGTAGACACACCGTATTTGAAGTGAAAATTGTCTCAAGACACTTTAATTTTTTCTATTGCTATGGCTGTAAAATTAGTAAGAGCACGTTGCTAAGGGGATCTCTATTACATCTATTAATGAGATTTATAAGAATACTAATAGGTAAATCGGAAGCCCAACTCTATCAACAATAATGCAAATTAATGCAAGACCAACTCTTTGCAATTCAGGTTTATAAATATTCATGATTGTCTTCCATTCTCATATGTATAAATACTTTCAGGACATACTTAAATATAAAATGTGTATGTTTAGAATGAATCCTATTATATGTATGTCCTGTATCACAAAGGGGGCTATTAAATCTACACAATGAGTAGGGATTATGTCATGTAACTCCCATTATTGATGAACTGGAGAATATACTCTAAAATATTTGTGCCTTGTGGTTGAGAGACTATTTCTGTGTCATTAGCATGTTAACTTTTTTTTACTTGCTGAACACAGTATTATTGTGTGTTTCTTGTACTTACATTTCTCATGTTTCCTGTTTTGTTGGGTTTTCGTATTAAACAGGTAAAAGTTGAGCCATGAAGAGACTGCCAAACAAAATGGTGTTAGAAAAACAAAATATCTAATTGGTTTAAATTATATAGAGGTAATGTACATCTATAAGAATACTTCCTTGCTCCACCACTTAAGTCACCCTGTTTGTGAAAATCAATACCATATTAAAATTTGACCTATTAAATAATATGGATTTTTTCCAGTGCTGTAATAAATGTAACTGATATATATTCAAACCTACTGTGTGTGTGTGTGTGGTTTATGACTGTTAAACACTAAGCACAGTTTTTTTTTGTTTTTGTTTAAGTATTATTGACCTTTACCTAGGGTCACTTCACTCAGTTTTGTGATATTTAGGGCATAAACATTTTACTTTATTTTGATCATTAACTTTGACCTCTAAACTTATCTGCTCATTTGTCTGCTCAAACAAGTCTGGTTTTAACCTTAAATACAAATAAAACCAGTTTAGTTCTCTGCTTATTTTGGTCTTATCTACAGTAAGACTAAAATGGGGAAGTTAGAATGTGTTAGTTAAAAATGTTCTAACTAAAACATCTAGTATAGACAAGGCAGTGTAGGGTTGAGTGCATGTTAGGTTGGTTGAGTTAAAGCCTAGGCTCCCCCTTAGGTCTCAATCAGTTAGCACATGTTAAAGCAGTGTCTACACCAGACTGTGTGTTCTGATACATTCAAAAATTGTCTTACATGTTCTAACAATGCACCTTTTATCCTAGTTTACACAAGCCTTTATGTACCTCCCATGCAGACTACAAGAGCTTCTTTATTGCCACTGGAGTTTTCTTACTTGTGATGGAAACTCTAAAGCAAATGAAAAGTATTGTCACTTTAGCATGTTATACTAGGGGTTGGATTTTCCAAAGTGCACAGTGTTGGCCTAACTGAAATAAGCAGTAACTACCTTTCCCAATGCGGCAATTTCCTTTCTTCTTCATTGTCAAACACCTTTTTTTTGCTATGCTTCCTTAATCATATGCAGACTTTTTCAGCATTATTTAATAGTAAGCATATATTTGATGACTTCACTCCATGGCTTGCCTTTCCTTCCTTCCCCCTTCCCTTCTCTACAATAACTAGTTTTCCTATATCATTTATTCTCCTACATTATGAACACCAAGATTGTCTGCTCTTGGAAAGGTCAGCACTCAAAATATCGTTTCTCTTAATTCTCCTGAATGTTGTAAAGGATGGTAATTTGACTCTTCTTATCAGCAGTCTTGCTCTGAGGATGCTTAGCAAGGTAGGACAGCTGTACATATCCAAATATTTCTCCAGTATTTCCAACACAGGAAACATCTAGTACAACAGAGAAATGACAAGATTTCTTTGTATTTGAATCCCTTAACAGCTACAATCTACAATTGATCATAACTCTACAAAAATACTTGAAATCTAAACTGAGAATGTCAAGGAAAGACAGCAGTCAATGGCTAATACTCATGGACCATGCCACCTCACAAATACACTCCAATCAGCTGTAGTCTGAGTAAACTCAGCAGTACACAGGTGTATATACAGAAATGACTTCAATAATAATTTTTGATAATCATTTGTTAGGGCCTTTTTAATAGTACACATTAGCAACACCAAATCAAGAAAGACCAGGGAAAATAGTAATGACATACAGCAAGAAAACCCACAATCAGACCAGCTGTTGCCCAATTAAACTCAACAGTTCACAGGTGTTCACCAGAGAATACACAATTTTGCCTAAGATGATGTACCTTCCTAAATAATCCTTATGAGCATAATACAAAATGCACTTTTATAGTGCTCTTCACATACTTATTAAAGCTTTTACATTAATATGTCAATAGTTTTATATGTTAAACATCTCCCTCTCCACTTGTGACAACAAGAAGGTATGCATACACTGCAGCTAGACTATGCTTCCCAGTGTGGTAGACAGACACATGCTAGCACTACTCCAGTTAGCCTGCTATATATAGCAATGTGTCTGGGAGTAGCTTGGCACTGGCTAAGTCTAGTCACCTGAGTACAAATCTGCCTGACTCCCTGCTTGTATACTTGGGTAGCTAGTCCAAGTTGCTGCCCCAGCTTCTCCCTGCCACACTGCTATTTTTAGTGTACTAGTGTGGGCAGAAACCGCATGTGTCTAGACATGCTGTGAAGCATGGTCCTAGATGCAGTGTAGACATACTCTCAGTCAAAACTGAAAATGTAAGATTTCATATCTGATATGTATGTTCCATTTTCTTTTTGATTCTTCTTGGCCCGCTTTGATTTTTGCTAATGGGCTGTAGTTTCTCCTTGTCTCAGTCTTGGTTACAGTCTCTCTAGGCAGAATTTATTAATAATTGTTTATATTTATGTATAAATGCCAGTAGGGAGGTTGGATTCCATTGTGCTCTGTATCGTATATTAATATTATTGTAGGTCAGTACATATTTTATTATTCTCATTAGTACATACAAAAGGAACCACTCTGACTTCAGAAACAGCAATAGCATTAATTGAATTCTCCTCTTAGCTCTCTTACAGGTAGACTCTACTGACTGTTTGGCAAAGCATGGTGGGGAGTATGGCTTGAGGCTGCTCGTGCGGCATTCGTTTGGTGAATAAATGAAGGATGTTTGTCTCTAGGGTTGGCATTCTAATACCCTTCACCTTAACCAACACAGCAAAGCACTGTCTGTATATGAGCAGTGATGGTCAACATCAGTCAGCTTTCGTGCCTGGCTCGACTGCACTTAGGCTGAAGCTCAGACTCTGAAACCCACCCTCCTCCTGAGGCTTTAGAGCCTGAGCTCCAGCCCAAGTGGCAACATCTACATCACTGTTTAATGGGGTCTGTCAACCTGGGCTGAGAGGCTCCCTGTCTCGGCTGTGTAGATGTACCCAAAGACAAACCCAGGCCAACTCTAAACCACCCCCCTTCAGTGACAAAAGCCTTCAGGCCTTAGCAAGATTTCTGGAGGCACAGATACTCTGACCATAATTAAGGAAACCTTTGAAAACAAGGGCCTTAAAATTAGGAGGCTCCCACTGGAGCTGCTGAGATGTTGCTGTGCAATAGTCAGCCTTTTAAAAAGAGACTAAAAATAAGTGCCAATTATGCCACTTCATTGTGCTTTGCCCCCATTTGTTATAACCCCCCCACACCCTTTAATTGTTCTATTAAAAACTCCTGGACAATTGTGGCATTTTGCCTCTTAAAACAGAGAGGTATACAGTATTTATAATAGTCGTGAGGTGCATGGGAGCTTTAGCACTGCATTGTAAAAGAGACCTCTGATGTTGGTGTTTTAAAGGTTATACCTTAGGTACAAAGTACCAAGCTCTGACTTTGCCCACAAGGAAAATTTTACTATGTGCTCTGCCTCCAACTTACTTTAATAAAGTATAAAAATAATTTGCACTCGTACCCAGTAACACTTTTCATCCTAGGATCTCAAAGCACCTTATGCACATGCTTTAATTCTCATCATGCCCCAGCAAGGGAGGGCAAACATTATTTAAATTCCGTTGGTGTTTTTAATAGGGAAAAAGTTGCTTTAGTTGTATATTGAGAGCTAGGTTTTTTGGGGGAGAGAGTGAGCAGGGGAAAGGATTTTTATTTTATATTCTTAGCCTCCATTACACTGAATTTGGTGCAATCCTGATAAGCTTTTATGGCTAAGAAATTAAAATAAGTGTTTTCTAGAAAATATCTGAAGAAAAACTTCTAAACACTAAAGGAAAAGAAAAAATAATAAAACAAAACATAAAAAAACCCTAGAATAAAGTCATTTAGGGGCCTGGATTTGGGTTTTTTCTTTTTTTTAAAGAAATGCCTTTTGAAGTCTTTCCATGCTGAGCTTCAGAAGGTTAGAATAGTAGCAATTCAGTTCGTAGACATACTTTTCAGTGAAAGTATTCATATAATTCAAAACATTTCAAAAACATAGTACTGGGCATTTAAAATCCTGGTGTGATACATGCAGAATACTGAGTGCTGAACAGTAGGCTAGCAAAAAATGTAGCCTATTTGCAAAGGTGATGGAATAACCTTCACAATTTAGCTGAAAATTATTGTGGCTTCTTGTCACTTTCTGATTCTTTTTTTCTCTGTCATTCTGCTTTGAAACACAATGGGCAAATATAATATCTGTCCTAAATTGAGAGAGAAAATGGGATTATAATATTATGTAGAAAGACCTGTCATAGAAGGGTCATTCCTGCCAGGTGAAATCCATTCCACACAGAAAGCTATTAGGATCTATGTGGGTGGAGTGCAAAGTGTCTAGGAAAGGTAAAATTCTTACCACCAAACCAAAGCCTGGATGAGGGGTGCTGTGTAGCCCCCCAAAATGCTATTCAGTCCTATAGGCTGCAATAGCAGGTGCCGCCTCTGTATCTCAGTTGTGTGGAGTTCTGGGTTCAGCTGATCTCCCAGTCCATTAACTAAATTACTGTCTCAGTCCATTCACTAGTCCACAATTGATATCAACCAGGCCTGCGCTTGCCCTGAGTTACTGCACAGGCTGAACTTTTATTGTGCATTCTAATACATCTGGCTTTGGTTTGAATTGGGTTTTTCCTCATACTTGCTAAATTGTTAATCTGTGATGGTTTTCAGCATTAGGGTAGGTTAAAGAGGGTCTAATGCCCAGCAAGAAGTGTTCTAGTGTCCAAATAAACAACTGAAATGTTGAGGCTTATTGTTCATCCAAACTAAGGCCATGGTTACACTGGCACTTTATAGCGCTATAAAGTCCCCACGAGCGCTATAACCTACTCCCCGTCCACACTGGCAAGGCACTAATAGCGCTATAACTGCTGAGTTATAGCGCTATTATAAATCCACCTCCTCATGGGGAATAAGGGCTGTAGCGCAGCTGCTGTAGCGCTACAGCAAGAATGTGGACACCCACTGCGCTACAAGTGATCTCTGGAGATGCCTAGAGCCATTTAAGGCAATTGACGTCTCTTCCCTTTGTTTTGAACTCGGCTGGAGGAATGCGGAAGTACCTCTTTAGAGTTTCTTTCTTAACTCGGCAGATAAGCAATGCAAATGTTTAAGGAGGGAGCCTGTGTGAAAACAAAGCCCTCTGTGAACGGAGGCTCACTGACAGGCTTTCAGAAAAACGGAAAAACCACAGTCTCTCTCCCTCCGCATACACACAACACGTCCCCCCTCACCCCCCTCGTTTAAAAAGCACGTTGCACCCAGCTGAATGCTGGGATACCTGCCCTAATGCGCTGCTCTTAATGCCGCATTAAGTGCCCCAAATGTGGCCATGCTATACCGCAGGAGCATCTGAGTGTGGACATACAATAGCGCTATACATATTACTGTATAAGGGGACCGCTATAACCTATAGCGCTATAATCTTGTAAGTGTAACCATACCCTAAGTCAAATTCTCAGTCTTTGAGGTTTGCCCACAACTACTTCCCATAAGGATTTTTTTTTATATTCTTATGATTTAATCATATGCATATGTAGACCATACATGTTGTAGCACAGTTCAGCACCAGGAGGGAGAAAGTTAACTGGCTGCTCAAATCTCCTGAACGTGTAAGAGAGGGACGGTGAGCAAGGACTGGATGGAGTGTCTGGTCCAGGGAATAGGAGTTAAATGAGGGACTCTGTAAACACAGCTCATTGGTAGTCAGGGGGAAAATAGTTTATGGGGAGGCAGATATGACTATTAACCCTTTTTTTCTGATGGACAATATTGACCTCCTTGCCAAGGTATTCATTTAGGTTCCCTTCCAAGCCCACTGAAAGTCAGTGACTTCCCTAGGTGGCTCTACATCATGCCTCTGGATTGTGAACAAACATTCACATGGGGTAAAGTTCACCACTGTGCAGAGAGCTTGACCAAAACCTGTTCACCACTGAAGTCCTACTGTAGACACAAGTCCTGTTTCAGGCCTTCTGCACAGGAGTGAATTTAACCCATTATGTTCAAGATGTGGTGTTGGCTGTAAACGCGTATTAGCATGTGTCCATTGTGACAGCTTATTTAGGAATGTGATGGACTCTCCATCACTTGACGTCTGTAAATCAAGACTGGATGCCTTTCTAAAAGATGTGCTCCAGCTCAGCTAGATCTTAGGATTTGATATAGAAATAATTGGGTGAGGTTCTTTGGTCTGTTATCTGGAAGGCCCTACTAGATAGTCATGATCTTTTTCGACCTTAAAATACTATGGATTAACAATTATACACAAAAGTTAGTCTAATGCAGGGATTGGAAACCTTTGGCATGGGTAGGGTAAGTCCCCTGGCAGGCTGGGCCACTTTGCTTAACTGCCGCATCCACAGTTCGACTGATCTTGGCTCCCACTGGCTGCGATTTGCCACTCCAGGCCAATAGAGGCTGCAGAAAGCAATGGCCAGCACAGCCCTCAGCCCAAGCCGCTTCTCCCATCAGTGTTGTCCATCCACCTCTGTTGATGAGACCTAGCACTGCGTACCCCATGGCTTAGGTCCGTATAACTGTGTCGCTCGGGGGGTGGATTATTCACTCCCCCAAAGCGAAGTAGCTATACTGATGAAGTTTATAGTGTAGACCTGGCTTTACTTGTAATCATTTCTTAGAAGTCTGAAAGCCATTTCATTCCCTGAGTGTTTATTTCCTTTTCACTTTGGCAGGCATTTAGTCTTTCCTTCTATTTCTTTTTTTTACATACAAGTGCATACAGTAAAATCCACCACAAAAACATCACATCATATCTATGTTAGAATGAAACTACTATAGCAAACACGTATGCCCATTGTTAATACAAATGTAGATATGAAAATTGTCAGACTGCAACAGTAAATGTGATTTACACACTACATCAGTTTTTTTCTCTTAGGGAACAAATGTTGATTTATTTAGTCTCTCTAACAAGTCAGTCAATCCATGGAGGAATCTGCCTTTTCCTTGGAGTCAGGAAGGCATTCTCAGATGTCCTCCTCAGCACTATTACTGCCATATATGGTAGCTGGAGGCATGCAGTCAAGTATTTCTGCCTAGGTGAGTTATTGGTGAATGAGTATAAAGCTTTTAACACAAACTGCTCTAGTGGGGAGATATCCTGCCAGGAATCTCTTACTGGTAGCTGTCTTTGGTTACAGAATCTGAGAATAATATTAGATAATACTTAGTCCTGCCATGAGTACTGGGGACCGGACTAGATGACCTCTCAAGGCCCCTTCCAGCCCTATGTTACATCATGGGCTTCAAACACAGATAGTTAGGATTTGACTCTAACTTTAAATGGACGCTAAAATAAAATTTCCCCCTAAGTATCTAATCCTGAGGTTCCCACATAGACAATCTTGAAGCTGCTAAAGCAAATTTCAGATTGTGGTCCAGATTTTTCATAGATGTGTGCAAACAAACACAAAATTGCTTCCCTAAGTAATTGTATGCACAGTTACTGTGAATGCATGCGCACAGGCACAAAACATATGTGCAAATGATCAAATACAGGGGGAACTCTCAAAGTTACCTTTTCAGCATTAGGTTACTTATTAATAGAACAAACAGTGAGAGCTGCATAAGACCTTTTATTAATTTGCTGTACAAGGTTTAACTTTATGCATCTGGAATATCTGCTTATACCTATAATATCTTACCTAATTAAGTGTCATTTCTTTATACATATTTACAATATATATGAAAGGGCACCCAATGTATGTCACTGGGTATGTGCATAGTTCTGGATTTCTGACTGAAAATACACAATTCAGCCCTTAAGATTTTAGTGACTGGGTCTGATCTTCTTACCCTTTTTTTCTCCTGATTTTCATCAGCATTAGTGAGACCAGAAACAGGCTGTAGGTATTACACAGCTGTTTTTCTGACTGTTGTAATAAATATTATCCTCTTTATTCAGAGGATACTTGAGGTTTTTAAAGGACTGAATCTGGACATATTTACAACATGTCCTGAGATCAAAACTATATTCCAGTCTTGATTCCTGCTCTTGTCTAGACGCTTGTAGCATAAAGATTCCTCTTCATTTAGAAAAGCATCAAATGTATCAGCTTGCTCATCTAGTGGATTTCTTTCTATGTAAATGATTAACTTGTGGAATTTTTCAATGCAAGAAGATTTTTTTTAAAAAATTTTTTGCAAGAAAGAGAATAATAGTGTCCTTGATGAGTCTTCTCAACTCTAGCATAAAAATGAATCAGACTGCGTCTGTAAACTCATTGTAATTTTCAGAGCTGTGTATAACCCCTTTCTAATTATTGTAATGTAATTTTATCCACTCAGGAAGAAGAAAACTTTTAAATGATTCTGTGAGGTTCAAGGGCAAACTAACCATGCAGGGCTTTATATCTCAAGATCTTGTGTCAAAAATGCTGCTTTCATGGTTTTGGGGGCAAGGATAAATGTGGGATTCCTTTCAACCCAGAGGGTCAGATCCTCAGCTGGTGTAAATTAGAGCAGCTCTATTAATTCCAATGGAGTTACAGTAATTTACAGCAGCTGTGCATCTGGCTCAGCGATGGAACTGAGCCATGCAGCATTTGGATATGATTTCAAGCACCCAAATGCCTGGCATTGTTCCGATCTAATGTTTTGGTTTGGGTCCATCTCTATTTAAAAATGTAAACATGTTTTTTTTTTTTTTTTTAAAGTAACTTGATGCTGACATTGTTTGCTCCATCCATATTGTTCCTTTACATTTGTTTTTTTTCTTTCCTTCGGTGAATTAGCAGAAAGAAAAAACAAAGGTGAAATCATAGCTCTTTATTTAGACTAGAATTGGTAGACATGATGGTAATGCAAACAAAATGCTAATACTGTGGGAATGCATGCTTGCTTATTTTTGAGTACTGCCAAAAGATGCCCCAATCTATTGTTTTTTTCTGAGAGTTTATTTTTATAACTAAAGGTTTAAAATTGACTGCAGTTCAGTAAGACTTTTATCTGATCTGGAGCATGGGAAGGGCTGTTACGAATGACAAAGCCCCACACCAGAGGCCAGGTTAGATAAATGTAAGCTCTTCTACGTGGGTTCTATACAAACCTCTTAAAGTTGACTTAGAGTGCTGTGAAATGTTCATGATAAAGCCCAGAAATTATAGGAAACGCACCCAGGTGGCAGTTTTGTTACAAACTTGGGCCAGCTCCTTACAAAGGCTCACTTAGATATGCAACCTTTTAGAGCAAATCTTGATTAATTTACAGTTTTGCGTTACAATTAGAGATAGTCCTGAGCTGCAAGCAAATCTAGATACTAAACTTTCTAAAGTTCAGGTGTGGTCAAATCCAGGTTTTGTTCTGTCATTTTGTGAAGTCACAACACATGTCAGATCTGGAACTTCATTCAGAGCCCTTCCAGAGTATTGGAGTACTGGGATTCACTGGTGTTTGGGACCTTCTCTGACTGAAATCTGCTGAAACTCAGTTACTTTTTTTTGGACTGAGTTTCTGTGACACTAAGCTCCCCTGTGTTCACACCCTACACGTTATTGTAATAATCTTTGTACAAAATAAGCCTTGAGAGTTATCATCTGAGAACTAAAAACTCACTGATCATTAGTATCCTTGCATGGTGTATGTACACAATGGGTCTTGAGTTATGAATATATTCTGAAATTATGACTAAAGTGTGTGTGTATGTAACTGAGGTATGACAGGGAGAATTGTTAAACAGGTCTATCCTAAACAAAAGAATGTGAGTTTACCTCAATTTACATATAAGCAGTAAACAGGCCCATCAAGCTAATGAGACTTAGAGGCCTCACCCTAACACGGTGTCCACACCCAGCAGGAGACCGAAGACCGGTCTGCGTTTTATTTTGCAAAAGAATCCATTTCAAAGGTTTACTGTTTTATAAAGATGGGAAGTAGGGGCGGGGAGGGGAGGGGTAAGTTCAAGTGTCAAGCACCTGAATCAAATGACTGTAGACAGTATTATTGTAAAAATAAAAAATAAACTAAAAGGGTATAGAGTAAGCTTTCCTTTGAAAGCTAATGACACACCAATGATTGATGTCATTGTGAAATGTGTATATTAACACTATAGGAGAAATGAGCAATTGCCTGTTCTATTTATATTATGCCCAAAAATTAAAAGGGCTGACTATGTGAGGCTGTAGATATCTTCCCATAAGTTACAAAAACAAGTGAAGTGAACCTGCCTGCAGAACACCAAACTCCACTCTGCATTTTAGTCATGCATGTTTATAATCACTTAAGCTTTGACCCATAGAATAGGATAGTGCATTTTTAAATCAAAGAATTCGACCTTCTGGTTATGTTATTGGCTTGAAATATGACTTATTGTAAAAAGTGAATTTAAATCACTGGAGATGTTTGCTGCTGACTTTGCCAGAAATGTGCTGTGCTAATTTGTCCCCTCAAAAGCTGCCCTTCCTGACTCAGGCTGTGAAAAGAGAAAGGAGATGTGTTTTTTGGCAAGCAAGGGAAGGTGAAAGAGGGAAGGTGAAAAAGGCAAAAAAATGGCAAGTGACTATATTTGAGATTAAAGTATGTAGGGCTAAATATTTAAAGAGCTACCGTTTTTGTATGCACAAAACTTGCCTGAATACGCTTTCACAAACTGCATTACCTGGTGAGGTTGTGGAATTTCTACCATAAGAGATTTTTAAGACCAGGCTGAACAAATGCCTGTCAAGAAAGATTGAGATAATACTTACTTCTGCCTCAGTAAAAGGGACTTGATTAGATGACCTACTGAGATCCTTCCAGTCCTACACTTCTCTGTTTTTAAGATTTATAAGTGCAAATTGGGTAATTACTAGAGTTGAGTACACTGGACATAGGCTGCTTAGTGTTAATTGGACACATACTACAAGTTAATCTAAGATTGTTTCTGCTCTCTGGTTAGACGATTGTAAGGCCTGGTTTACACGACCAAGTTTTACTGGTATAACTTGCATTCTGAACATCCTCAGATGCGTCGACACTCAATATTGTGTCTTGACGACAAACCCCTGAACCTCAGCTGATCAAGTTAATCAGCTCACTGCGCCGTGTAAGTCCTCTACTGACACAGTTCCACCAGTACAATACCTGCATGGTTGCTACATTATCTGTACCAGTACGATCTCCAGCAACAATCCCAACATGAATTTCTGTCTCCATAGCAGTGACTGTTGAGGTCAAATTTTTGAATGCAGCGTTCCCGGGGGTGATACCTTGGCCTGCAACCCTGCCTTGAAAATCTCTGGTGTATTTTTGGAAATGCCTCTCTTCCTAGTAGCCCATAGAGAGTCTATCT
This sequence comes from Dermatemys mawii, assembly GCA_007922305.1. NCBI lineage: Eukaryota > Metazoa > Chordata > Testudines > Dermatemydidae > Dermatemys > Dermatemys mawii. The sequence continues at coordinate 5,049,819 of ML677336.1, read as the reverse complement.
TTGCTATCTTAGCATATAGGTATAGCCCCACATAGTTACAACTAAATCTTGTACTGCTGCCTGGTCCAGGAAAGAAATCCTGGATTTCCTTAGTGAGGGGAGATGAGACAGTGCAACCACAGCTGCAGAATTTCTTTAGGAATAAAAATGTTTACTTAGACATTGCAAGGAGATGCAGAAGCTGGGTATGACAAGGATGAGTTCCGAGGCCAGGCAAGGAAGAAACTGTGGTAGTCCTTCCAGAGGACAAAGTAGGCCTACAAAACATCTGGTGGTGCCCCACTTTCCCCTCCAAAAAGGTGCCTCTACTATGTGGAGATAGATGATGTACTGTGTGGGGACCACACTGCTTCCCAGTGAGTGACAGTGGACATCTTGTGATGTCTGGAAAAAGGAATCACAGGGCTGTACAGAGATGAAGAGTTTATTTTGGAGAGAGATGTGAAGAATGCAGAGCCCATGAACAGCCAAGAGCTCTTCGAAACCCAACCAAATCCAGAGAGAGAAACCACAGAGGGAGGGGAAGAGGACTCAAGTAGATGTAGTTTATTGCTAATGCTCATCTTTTTGGGAAAAAATTCTTCATGGCCTCTGACGCTCTTCCCTCCTCCCATAGCCCCTGCTCATGCAGGCAGTTGCCAACACTCAGTCTCTCTCTCCTTCAAAATGGTGGCTGGTTGTACATGGTCAGAGAACAAGGAATTCTCTTTTAAAACAGTCAGTTTATTTTAAGAGTATGCGCTAATAGTAATAGGCAACAAATAATTAAATACTTTAAGCAACCAAAAGGCATTGTGATGTACATACTTTAAACTTTCTTATTTTTTGCCTGCAAAATAAAAATGGTGTCCATATAATTAAATGCATTCCGAACCAAAAAGGAAATAATACTAACCAATACCTGAGCATTCAAACTAAGTACATTAAAAATATCTGAATGCCAAGCATACTTTTTAAACATGATTTTGCAGACCTAGAGTTATAAACTTATTGGATGCGGTTTTCTAGTCAGAAACACAATATTTTGGTTTTCAAATCCATGTACAATACAAATTACTTGCATGCTGTGCTTAGAGTCAGTAAAGAAGTAGAAACTGCTGTTGCTGGCTCAGGGGGCTTGGCCTATACAGGCTTATAGTAATATCTAGTGCCCACAACTGTGTTCTGCTTTCAGAGCTTCTCCTTTTTCTTGACCCAGATATCCTTTTCATCCTCTGGTACCAGCTACCCAGGGTTGCAAGCTTTCAGAGCACGATTACCATCATTTCTTCACTGTCACCTCATCTCTCATTTTAGTGTCTGAGTTGGAGTGCTGGGGCAGACTTTGCATGGAAAACCAGGCACGTGGTGACCTGCATCCAAAAGTTCTACAGCCACTGCTGATAGTCCCTGTTTTGCTGCATGATCTGATCCCCATTGCTCAGTGCTCATTTCACGGGCTCAGAACCACTGTTTCCCTATGGAGAACTGGTCAATGAATAGCTGCAGTGGCTGGCAACTTTTGTTCACTGTCTCGTATCGTCCACTGCTCCTCAGTTTTCTCATTTTCACTGCTGCGCTGTGATGGTAGTTGATTCTTCTGAACTTGCAGAATTTCAATCACTTTGTCTCTAAAATGGATGAGATAGCTCTGCTGATCTGTTCAGCATCCATGCTTCTGCAACCAAGATGGCAGAGAGATTGTGAAGTGGCACAAGGAAGAGCACATTGTGGCATGGAACTGAGGGAATAGTGGAAATTTGACCCCAAACTCCCCCAATCACCTGAGAGGCGCACTGATATCTCAGAATGCATGGAAAAATCTTCCCAGAAGGAAGCATGCTGGAAGGTGGTACAGGTGATAGGGGGATGTCTACCGATGGACTGTATGTCTTTTGCTGACATCTGTTGCTGTGAGGACATGCTGTACTAGCAAAGGCAGCCAAATGTGAGCACATTTTAGCAAGATAGCAATGTCAGCAGGGGTATGCCAACAGAAATTTTACCAGTAAGATTTTTATAGTGTAGAATTAGCCTAAATCTGAGCATTTAGATTTCTAGTGGGAAGTTTAAGTAAGACTCAGACTCTCTCTGTGCTAGAAAATAGTACTGCTTTAAGTATACCAGTACTTTTAAAGCAGTACAACAAGTGTAGGCACAATTATACCAGTTTAAAGGTGTCTTAAACTGGTATAGCTATACGTGTACAGGAAGGGGAGTTACTATATTATACAATATAGTTGCATCCACAATAGGGCTTTTCCTTGTATAGCTATCTTGTTAAAAAGCACACCCTTAACCAACAGAATTATACCAGTAAAACTATTAAGCCCTAAGGGTGAGGGGCATGCACGTGATGGTGCCTACTCTGTCGTTCCTGAATACTCTCTCTAAAATTTGTTTTTCTAAGCATCTATGGTAGTAAGTGTGTGAGCTGAAATAGTCATGGAAAATAAACACAAAGGCAGTGCAAACTTAGTTAAAGACTTAATTTATATTCATTTGGGTGAATGTGTGCAGATATTTTTCTGAGGTATTCACTAAGATCTGGTAACTTCATATCTAATTGTCAGATTTGCACATGCAAATAAGTGTTAGACTATGCAAACAGATGCATGCAAATTTTCACACAGGCAAGAGAGACCTGAAAAGATTTATGGCCGATGTAGAGTAAACCTGTTTAGATGGTTTCACTGACCATGTGTATCAACTGAGGTTATTTTGACAGGGGTATTCTTTCTCTTTCTCTGTCAATATACTGATGTTAATGACAACAGATTAAAAATTTGTTACAACTGAGTTAGAAAAAATATAGAAAATAAAAAGCAAATATTTGATCATATTCCAGAATCAATGAATCAAAGTAACTTTTCTTCCCAGAGGGAATATGTAGCAGCTGTTGTCGGAAATACAAGCAACTATTTATTGCATTTCTCTTTTTTTTTTTTTTTTTTTTTTAGATTACACATGAAAGTTTCTTCACTTCTAGTCAATTGAGAGTAGATGTGGGTAATCAGAGTACAACCATTTTGGGATTTTCAAGGGTAGAAACTTTTGAAGGGCCCTGCCCACTTGTTTGACGCTCGTGAATACTGGTTTATGTTTGGAACCTTTTTGAATTGTAGTGTTTCCTATCCCATGCTTTATTGTAACGGATTTCAAAGCAGCTGTATCTAGAAAACTTCTGGTCAAATCACTAGACAAACCTTTCATTCTAAAAAACAAAATAAACAACCCCTTCTTTTTCTTGTTCTCTTTATCTGAAAAAAGGCAAGAGAGAGCCAGCTGCCATTCTCAAATTAACCCACACTACTACCATGGCCTTTCACTAGCTGGCAAGTAGCTCTCTTCACATAAATTCTTTTTCATTTGTTGGCTGATAATAGATTTATATGATGCTGATCTGTCCATGGAAGCAGCAATGGGAGGAGTGTGAGCACAGCAGTTGGCAGTCCATGGTGCTGACAGGGGGAAGAACCAAGAAAAGAATATTTTACTTTTTAAGTTCAGTATCTTCATTTCAGAACTGCAGCAAGAATAATGATTTTTTGTGAAGTTTTAGAAAGTTAATTTGTCCATGTATATGCATCAGCATTGGCAGGGGTCCCTTGACAGTAGGAGAAAAGAGATGTTAAGTAGCATTACTGAAGCAAATAGTGTTTTCCATTGGGTGTTGGCTTACCAAAATCCCAAATGCTGCATGTTATAAACTATACTCACATCTAAAGTTGCTAGTTGACCACTGCCTATAGCTGCCCAACTGAATTGTTTCATTTCTTAACACTCCATTACTTTCACCACGCTATAGCTGTTGTTTATGGGATTTGTGGTCTTCTCTAATTGCAGGCTTTGTGTTCTCTTTTCTTGACTTTCCTTCATACTGGTGGGGGCAGCTAACAATTTAGGGAAGATCGGCAATGTTTTTCTGGGAGTCCTTGGCACAGAACTGTTCAGCAATGGCAGTATACAGTTTCTCAGCTACTGTTTCTCTACTTATACAACACAGTATGAAACAGTCCTGCTATGTGGATTCCTTGAGCATTTCAACACATCCTGTTTCCTCTGTGCAGCAGAAACACACTCATTCCATGATCTATTGTCTCTTCTTGCTCAAAGAGGACTGAAAGGCAGGATTTTCCCAGTAAAATGCATATTATTATACTCTTACTAACAATGAGTATTGCCTTACTCAACCAGTCATCTCATTGACTTCAGTGGAATGATTTGTGGGGCAAAATTGAGTACCTGTGTCAGTCTGGCCTGTAATTAATAATTTTGTTCAATTTCTTTGGGGAATATTCATGCGAAGGAGGGGAAGAGAAGAAGAGTCAGTCAAACCTGGAGATAGACATAAACATTACTATATGCTAAGAACATATTCTAATATTACATTTGTGGTACGTGCAAAGCATCTTAGCACAGAAATACTATTAGCACTGATAAAGTTTTGTCTTACAATTAAATAGCAGCAGAGCCAGAAGAGCAACAAGCACATATGGATCTTCCTTTAGCAATTAACTGAAGTTTCTGTATTTCCTTCTTGCCTGCAAATAGAGTTTGGACTGGAACCATCAGCATATTTGCATTTTTTTTTGTTGTTAAAGCAAAGCAGATGTAAGACTCAGCTTTCAATAAAATAAAATCTCGTTTACAAAGCATCTATTACAGGAATGGGTACACCACAGGCTGTGGGGTGAAGGGAATTGGGCAGTATTAGAAAACTGCGAGACATTTTTATTGTTTTAGAACCAAATGTATGCTGAGCTGATACATTGAAAGGACCCTGATACTGAGTTTACATATGGTGTATTGTTGTGTAAAATTTATAAGCACAATACAAACCTGGATTCCAACAAAAACTAGTTCCAGCTAGCTGTGGATTTATGAAATGATTAGGCAACTTCATGTAGCAAAGACTGATGACGGATAATGTAGTTTACTTAAATGGCAGTGAATTAGCACTTAAATTGTTTAAAGCTACATGAAAAGCAATCTTCACTGATCCACAAAAATCTGCTTTTTATAAACCTCATCTTTTATCAGGGATTAAAGGAGCAATGTTTTGACAACATAGTTGATTTACGTGCAACTCATAATTTGTGTATCATTAATCCAAGTTGATTAGTGCCCAAGTTTTCTGTGTCTGGTATATGTGTTTCAGCTGTTTACATTTTGGGTAAATGATGCCTCTTTTAAAGTGCATGTTGGGGTTCAGGGCTGTTTTGTGTCTTGGATACACATTTTTGTGATCAGTCCCATCTATGCCTCAGCAAAGTCAGAGATTTATGACTTTTCAGCATATTTTGGTTTAAGTGCTAATCCATCAACACTGTATAGCTCAATTCTGAAATCAGCATCCTCCAAGATGTGTTGGCTTATCAGGTCAGGCTTCAGGTCCTTTTAGAGAAACAGAGGTGCAACTAGACATTTTTGGATTGAGGATATGTGCTCAAGAGGAATTTCTAGTTGACACCTTTTATTCAATGGAGTGACGTGTCACAATAAAGCTTTTTCAAAGACCGTATTAAGATTATAATGTACACTGTTTTTACAATACCTGAAATAGAATATTACATCCACGTAAGAATCATGTACTTTTAAAGCAGAGTTTTATATGAGGTTGTATACCTTGCAAGCTGGTATTTATGCCTAATTTTCATTTTTGCTTGCTATAGCAACTCTCAATGATTTAAAATATTTACGGTCAGAAAGTGATTTTTTTCCAACTAAAAATGTGCTTGAACTGTCATTTTCAGAAGTCTGTTTACACACAGACTGATAAGCTTGGGTTTTCAGAACTGACTAGTGATTGGTTGCCTCTAATTTTGGGAGCCCAGTTTAAGATGTCTTAAAGGGAATTGATTGTCAACTGGTGGGATTTTCTAAAATTTGGGCTCCTTTAAGGTACATCAAGACACACAGAAATAGAAGCACCCAAAATCGCTAGTTATTTTTGCCCATATTGCTGGTGTCTAACTTATAGTTGTGTGTGTTGTCTCCCCTATTACATTCATTCTGTAGAGAAATAAGTATAGCAATTACAGTATTTTATCACATAAGTGCAAAATGCAGTAAAATAATTATGCATACTAATTAATTCTACTGTGTCTTCACTGACAAAGGGCTTCTGCACTGCTTGATATATTGTTTTACTTTAAAACTATTTTACCCTGTCTCTGAATGAATAATCCAGTTTAGATAACTATTTTGTCTGATTTTAGAAAGATTCAATTTCTATTATACTTAAAAGTGCTGTAGTTTCCAATGCAAAAATAGACTTCAGAAAAATTCCATATGACTCCTGGCTACTAATACCCCTGAAATCTACTAGTTTCCAAAATCAACAATATCATCCAAGAAGGTTGATGCAGCAGGGATCCAATTTTATGGTATCTATTTTCCCAGGGTGTTCATTTTAGTTGTCCTCTTTGTTCCTAATATTTCCTGTAGAGTTCTCTGTGGTTTTCAGGATCCTGCTGGCACTATTTCTTCTTACATGGCATAGAGTTTTATATATGACACTATTTCCGAAAGATCAAATCAGCTTGTGTAACATGTCATAGTTGCTTGTATTTTAATATGAGTGATGTGTGTGTTTTTGTGATTTTTAGAGACTACACAAATATGATCTTTGGTGCTAAGCAACTTAAATTGTAGTAAGCAGCAATGTGAGGACTAGATGGAAGAAATTTTAGAGAGTTGGCCTATCTAACCATTTTTGAAGTTTTGTATGTGATGCACAGAAATTAAAATAACATTCTGATTATTATGCATCTGAGTCACAATATGATACAAACAAGGCTCAAAGCTGTCCTTATTCTCTCCTAGAAAAATGTATCATAATCTGAAATGTACTATATGGAGGGTATCCTCTCTCAGTGAACGTCTTTGACAGCCAAGCAATTAACATATTATAAAAAGGTTAGACTAATAGGAGTCAATAGAACAGGGGTCTAGAGGATAGTGTTATGTCGCTGGCTGGCATATGAAAGACAGCTATAGACTGAAGGTTCAGTCACTAGCATATTAGAATTTTTATTATCTCCCTAATCTCGATTCTACTGATTTAAGTTCTGGGCTTTAAAGAAGTAAAATATTTTCGAGATAGAATATCAATACTACTAATGCTCTAACTTGCTGGATTAACACTATGAAGGGCAAGGTATTACTTTTTAAGAATCCAAATCCTTTCTGTCAAAAAACTATTATTTCACTAATACAACCATAGCAGAACATTTCCATGTTTGTTGGAGTTTACAAATTAACTTGAAAAATGCAAATTTGACTTTAAAATTTTTCAATATAAAAGCCTACTGAACCCAAATAGCTTGAAGTAAATTTACTGTGAAGTACTGTAATAAAGCAGAGGATATTCAGATTGTATGTTTTGTTTATATGACAGACTGGGAGAAGGCGCTTGTCAGTGTTCAATTAACTGAAGTATGTCTTCCACTTAATTGTATTGTCTCCCATGCTGGTCACACTAGCTCAGCTTTATTAAAAGCAACCATATCCAGCTCCAAAACAATAAACAAGTAATGAAACTATTTAACCATAAAAGAGAAAAAATACAAAGTAAAGAATTCAAGGGTGTGAAAGAAAATTGCTGAGTTAAATATGATGAAAAGAAAGATAGTATAAAATTAAAGTGAGGCTGGCTATGTTTAAACTTGCAGTGAAGAAGAACCACCAAGGAGGAACCTAAGAGGCACAAAACAAGGAAAACCAGACAGCAAACCTAATGCAATTTTTTTTTGGAGGGGGTAGGGGGAGGAGGAGTGGGGGAGTGGGCGGGGAGAGAGAGAGAGGAAAAATATATATGAATGAATTTAAAAAGGAAACAGTCTTGCAGCCCATACACTCCTAAGTAGTCCTGTTGAGGTCATCAGGATTATATAAGAGGCTTCAGGATCAGGCTCTTAGGAAAGATACTGTATACGCTTAATGAGCAAGTAATGAATTAAAGGATTTCAGTCTTTTACTGAAGAAAACAAGCACATCAGAATTGCCAAACTAGTGAGCCATCTATACCAGTATCCTACCTTGAGCAAGAGCAGGCACCAGTAACTTGAGAGGCAGATGCAAGAATCACTATGGTATACAATTAGGAAATGGCCCGGCCATAATGGAAGTTTCTTCCTAACTTCCATCAGTTGGCATATATTGTATTCAGATGCTAAAAAGTTAGCATCCAATCATTTGGTGACAGGCTGGCAAGATTTTAGCTAACTTGCATTATTATAATTACCACTTTTTACCATTAGAGTGAGATTACTAAAGTACGTTATTCTGGTCCCTAGAATCTCTTACACAGTCTAGCCTGTAGGCATGTGTTAATTTTACTTCTCTTAAACCTAAAAGAACTCTTGTGTTTCTCATGTGTAATCCTGCAAAATGCAGTGGGGATGCCTCATGTCTGAAACCCATTATCCCCCATTGATTAATGGATGAGGCACCAGAAGAGCTATAGTGAACAAGTGCTAGATATCTAATGTGTGGCCAGTCTCTGCAGACCTGTAATATTACAATGAGACTGTGAACTCAGACTTAATAAATGCTCACCCCTTGATATGCCACTATGTAAAGCAATATGACTCTAAAACAAGGAATTTATTTAGAGGTGAATTAATGTCTAAGCTAAATAAAAGATTGACTGACTGCTGGAGCACGTGTGGGGCAGATGGGAAATTAAAAAAATCCCTAGAATTTTCCTTTTGACCAAAAAGCCTTCCCATTTCCTGTTTGCCTAGCTATGTGGTAAGAACTCCTCAGATCTAATTCCAAGCATTCTGCGGAATGATACATACACTAATGAAAAGCTTAAAAATCGTGTTGGTTTGATTCTTCTCACTGTGGTAACTCCATTGATTTCAATGGATTTATGCCTGGATTTATACTAGTGAGAGAAGTATTGGGCCCTATATAGTGAAGTATTTTATGGCCATATTTTTGGTGTTAAGTGATTTGAATTAAGAGTTTTATAGGCTTTAGGTTGGTTTATTGTGTGAATACTGTACTTTTTGTGGTTTTATAATTGACCTGTTTTTCTCATTCCAGCTATTTGAAGTTTGGAGGACGGGGGGAAAAAAAGCACATGTCCACAGTTTGTTAATACGTTTGGAACATTTGCCGGCTCCTCACCAGATGTGTGAAAATAGGATGAGCCACCACTGCAGTATTGTTTGCCCACTTTCACTTAACTCAGTGTTAGCTCCTATCAGAGACTGGGGGTCAATGGGCCAAAGGTGGGAAGGAGTAGGGCTAGGAGAGGGGCATTCTTGGTGGCAGCCATCTTGCTAACATAGTAAAACTTGTGACCCTTTCAGTTCACTGAGGTTTGTGAGAACAGGTTGTTGATAATGATGATTGTTTTTCTTTTTAATAACGATCATGATATTAATCTGAAGGAATTCTCTGGTAGGAAGTAAATCCCTAGTTGAAAGGGTAGGAGCTTATGGGTGACAGAACAGGAGAGAACACACAAGGAGGTATCCCCTCAGGGGAAAAAAAGAATTATTGAGCAAGTAGTAAGGTACTTATGTTTTAGCAAAAGAGTGTCACAATCCAGAAGTCTTGCTTGTATCTTGTAGAAAGTGAATAAGGCCTTGGAGAAGTTTGTTGATTAAATGAACTTGGTTCTAAATTTCTGTAAAGCAGAACTTCTTATTCAAACCTGATGGGGAGAATGATCAGAACAGCAAAATTTACCATGTCCAAGTCTGGCATCTTATTCTTACTGTTGTGTGAATGCTAAGAAGCCCCGATTAGGACTGGACCGTGTTCTCCTAGGTACTGTACAGTATAAGCTTACAGGAATACATAGTTTAAGACAATACATTGCCACAAGTGGATATCAGAAACAAAAGTGGGCAATGAGGGAAAGAAAACTAGCAACAGTAGTTCTCACTGGCAATGCAGCTAACTAGAACTTTCCTATAAAATAAACTTGACATTTCTAGTACACTTCCTGTCTGGTTATGATTTAATCCAATAGGATTATATTACATTGTAAATCTCTAAGAATCCGTTAGTATTAATATAATAGTTTTTTAAACTTTTGACATATACACTGTATAAAATATGCAAATATAAGTACAAACACTTTTAATCAGCTGTATGTATTTTATATTGGTAATGGTAAATGAAATATGGAAAGTCTGTATCCAGTTCTGTGAAGATATCCTGTTAGTCAGTTTTGCATGTTACTATAGTATTAGGCAAATGTCATACACTAAGTTGCCCATATTACAGTAAAAAGAATTGCTGGATTTATTTTAACAATCATACAGTGATATGTTAATATTTTAGTTCAAATATGCTGCATGAAGCATGCAAATTCAAGTGTATCTTATAGAACAAGCTAAATTCCTAGACATTACAAATACTCTAGTGTATAACTAGTAGTTTGTTATATAAATTATCTAAAAGCAAATGAGTGCAGAAATAGGTTTCTTTAATATAAAGTGTTTCCAAAGTAGAGTGTGACCCAGAACAAAACCCTAAAACTGAACAGACCTAAAAGTTTATCAGCCTAACCCTATAATAGCTCAAACAAAAATCTTGGTTCTGGACACCTCAGAGTTTTGGGAAAATTTGAGTCCAAATCTCTACTTTTATTGTTGGATCCTATTAATACTATTCAGACCAAAACCCCAGATCCTGCCCTTCAAGTTGGGGTCTATGATGGCATATTAAAATATTGCAACACAAAAAGAAGGGATGTTAAAAGTATATTTATATTTAGTTCTGAGATTTTATTAAATATGCTGCATTAAAAAGAACTATTAATAGTTATGCTGGGATTAGAAACAATAATTAGATTGTGCTTGATTAGATACAGTTAACATGATGTATTTACTTTCTATATTACACTATTTTTGCATTTGTTTGCATTTTTCGTGTTGCAAAATATTGCAATTTTATCATGAGTCTCAGAATATTTATTTTTTTCTTGAATCAGAGGGGTAGCCGTGTTAGTCTGGAATTGCAGAAGTGACAAAGAGTCCTGTGGCACCTTAAAGACTAACTGAAATTTTTTCAGAGCATGAGCTTTCGTGGGCTAATACCCACTTCGTCGGATGCATGCAGTGGAAGTATCCAGGGGCAGGTATAAATAGGTAGGCAAGAACCAGGTGGGAGATAACAAGGTTAGTCCAATCAGGCTGAACCAGCTTGTTATCTCTAATCAGGGAGGGTGAGGTGTTCCTCTAGCAGCTGAACTGGAGGTGTGAATAGCGAGAGAAGAGAAGCTGCTTTTGTAGTTAGCTAGCCATTCAAAATCTCTATTCAGTCCCAAATTGATTGTGTCAAATTTGCAAATGAATTGCAGCTCTGCAGTCTCTCTTTGCAGACTGGACTTGAAGTTTTTTTGCTGCAAAATGCTGACCTTTAAATCTTCTATGGTGTGTCCGGTGAGGTTGAAGTGCTCTCCTACAGGTTTTTGAATATTGCCATTCCTGATATCTGATTTGTGTCCATTTATCCTTTTTCGTAGGGACTGTCCAGTTTGGCCGATGTACATAGCAGAGGGACATTGCTGGCACATAATGGCGTATATTACATTGGTAGATGTGCAGGTGAATGAACCAGTGATGGTGTGGCTGATCTGGTTTGGTCCTGTGATGGTGTTGCTGGTGTAGATGTGTGGGCAGAGTTGGCATCGAGGTTTATTGCATGGATTGGTTCCTGAGTTAGAGTTGTTATGGCGCGGTGTGCTGTTGCTGGTGAGAATATGCTTGAGGTTAGCAGGTTGTCTATAGGCCAGGACTGGCCTGCCTCCCAAGGCCTGTGAAAGTGAGGGGTTGTTGTCCAGGATGGGTTGTAGATCACTGATGATGCGTTGGAGAGGCTTTAACTGAGGACTGTAGGTGATGGCCAGTGGTGTTCTGTTGTTTTCTTTCTTGGGCTTGTCTTGCAGCAGCAGGCTTCTGGGTACACATCTGGCTCTGTTGATCTGTGTCCTTATTTCCTTGTGCGGGTATTGTAGTTTTGAGAAAGCTTGGTGGAGATCTTGTAGGTGTTGGTCTCTGTCTGAGGGGTTGGAGCAAATGCGATTGTACCTCAGTGCTTGGCTGTAGACAATGGATCGTGTGGTGTGCCCGGGGTGGAAGCTGGTGGCATGAAGGTAGGCATAGCTGTCAGTAGGTTTTCGGTATAGGGTGGTGTTGATGTGGCCATCATTAATTTGCACCGTGGTGTCCAGGAAGTGGACCTCCTGTGTAGACTGGTCCAGGCTGAGGCGGATGGTGGGGTGGAAGCTGTTGAAATCATGGTGGAATTCTTCCAGAGTTTCTTTCCCATGGGTCCAGATGATGAAAATGTCATCAATGTAGCGTAGATAGAGGAGGGGCGTGAGTGAACGAGATTTGAGAAAGCGTTGTTCCAGGTCAGCCATAAAGATGTTTTTTTCTTAAAACCCCAGGTCCTGGTATCATGCCATTTCATGAGAATCTCAGCTTTCATTTAAGTGGGGGGAAAAAGTATGAAAGCATGATCCAAGTATACTCCAAGGCTCAGAAACCAATAGGCAAATAAAAACAAACATGTCACAACTTTTATGATTTTGGGGGGGGCGGGGGGGGAGGGGCGGAGGAGCATGACTCCTGATTTTTGAACACTTAGGCTTGGTAATATGGCATTCTGCTGATTGTCATTCCCAGAAGTACTGTTGTGAAAGTGGTATTCCCAGGCATCGCAGCATTAGAGATCTTTCATTAATGATTCACTTTGTAGAAAAATTCCTAGAATTAGTGCCTTCCAGAGATGTTACTTTTAAGTAATTCCCAGGAAGTACCACTGTCAACTTGGTATTTAGTCAGTTTTAAAAGAGAGTTAATGAAGTTTTAGGCAGTATACTTTCCCCTGAGTCTTCCACATAAGGTTTGTGGTTTTACAAATGTACTTTTTCTAGTATGTGTTTTCTTTCTCCACGTGCTGAGAGATACAGACAAGGGAAACTGCCTAGTTAGGGGGAGACAGTGACAATGACTACACAGAATGCTGCAAATGCAAAGTAACAAATTGAAAAAGTATTTTTTCCTCTAATCTCTTTCAATTCCAATATTATCAGGTATTAGTTGTAAGAACAGTAGATAGTGTTTATTTAGACAGATGATTTTTTAAAAAAATATTTTATTTTAAAGATGTTTGGTCCTTTTTAATATTGAATGAAGAAGGATCAAAGATATTTGATCTAACACAAGTCATTTAACCTGTCTGTTTCAACTGCCCTGCTAGCAAAACCAGAGTAGTGTAATTTACATGCTGCACAGTTATATTGTGAGACTGGTTGGTCAATGACACAACTATAGGAATTTTTCATAAATAAGGGCTGAGCGATCAGATCCAATATTTGCTGCTTTATGGCATAACATGTAATATAAGTTCTGTTATTGATGTTCACAGTAGTTCAAAACATAGAAGTTGTTTTTAGGGACAATAATGGAGTAGGTATTTTTTTACAGTTTATTTAGACCAGTCACTTAATTCCTTTCCAGTTTCCCTCTGACTTTCATACAGAGTTCAGTTCTCTCTGATGCAGAGGGCTGGTTTGAGTTGTATTTCAGCCCTATCTTTAATGAGTAGATGAGACTTGTGGTAGTCCTCTGCATGAGAATGAATTTGACCTAGATTGACTTTAATCACTGACTATTCAGTCTATCTAAAGTTCCCCATTGGATCTATTCCATTTTTTTAGGGACTCCTTAAGGCCTGAATCTGCTCTATAGTCTTGAAAGTCCTTAAGAGCTGAACTGGAGAGGTTCTGCATCTTCTTTTTTCACCAAGCAGTACGATTCTAGGGGTCTTAAGTAATTTTTAAAGAAATAGGAAAAAATCCCCTTTCTTACCTCTCAGTGCTCCCTGGAGCACTGAATACATAATTAAACTTCACAAATTACTTTTGCTGTGTTCCCAGTTGTTTCATTTAGTAGGCCCTTAAGGACTTGATGAACAAAGCATTTAAATGCTATCCTTAGTGTTTAAAACATACCAACAGCTATCAATTATATTCTGGCCCAAACCCTCCCCCCATTATTTGTATGAAATCCCTTCTTTGAATCCAGCAGCATCAGCTCCTCTTCACAACCATGTACTACATTATCATTGTGATGGTGGTAATGATTTCTTGGTGATTCAACGAGCTGGATGCAAATTAAACTATCCCAGAGCTCACTCTGCCCTAATGTCTTAATCCATACTTTTTATCCAGCCTAAGCAGTGTCTATTATGAATCTCCTGAGATGGAAATGCATTCTCTGCATGACTAAGTGATAGGTGACCAGTGCATGTCAGAAAAATCATCTCTGTGAGGTTTAACCCTGCAGCAGAATTGATTAAGCTAAGTGGCACATGCACTACTGTCTGTTACTTACAGAAAATCAGCAGCTGATTATGGTCCTGAAGAAAAAAAGAGAGATTTTCTTGTTTATTCTCTGGAAATGAAAATCTTGATATTTTAATATTAATCTCAGTACGGTGACTCCAGCATTAGCTAGCTCTTCCCCAGCAAAGTAAGTTGTAGAAAACCACTGATCAATTTCTACATACAGCATTTTTATTTAGAATTCATTTATCTTAGTTGATGTTGCTGGTTTAAAAACCACTAAACTGCCTTACTATTCACATCACTGATGTGATGAGATCTCATTTCTGATGGTGAGTATCTGACATAAACCATTTTTAACCTAAACAAAAATATCAGGGATGCCCCAGAAAGCTGCCTCCAAATCTGCAAATGTCTTTACTGGAGGCTTTTGTAGCAAGACAACTGGCTCTCTAACCTGTCCTACTTCTGAATCCAGGGATCTACACTTCAGCTGACATTTCTAATGTTGAAGAGTCTCCCAGATCCCATCTTGCAAAAGCCTCTCCTTGATCTTTTCCAGTTAACATTTCCATGATGATATAAACCCATTTTAACTGATAGGCCGGGGTGGGCAAACTTTTTGGCTGAGGCCACATCGGGGTTGTTAAACTGTATGGAGGGCCGAGTAGGGAAGGCTGTGCCTCCCCAAACAGCTTCCCACATCCCACCCCCTGACAGCACCCATCAGAACCTCCAACCCATCCAATGCCCCCTGCTCCTTGTTCCCTGATCACTCTCTCCTGGTACCCCCATCCCCAACTGCCCCTCCCAGGACCTAACCCCCCTTCAACCCTTTCATTCCTTGTTCCCTGACCACCACCCCCTGAACCGCCACCCCATCCAACCATACCTTGACTTCCCCCTGCCCCTTATCTACCCCCACCCACTGCTCCCCGCCCCCTTACCAAGCTGCTCCGAGTGGCAGGACTGGCTTATTGGAAAGCCTGGGAGATGGGCTGGTACAAGCCGCGCTGGTGGCATGGTGAGCTGAGGATGCAGAGGAGAGGGGACAGCAGGGGATAGGCCAGGGAAAGCCTCCCTGGGCAGGAGCTCAAGGGCTAGGCAGGATGGTCCCATGGGCCAGATGTGGCCGTGGGCCATAGTTTGTCCAACTCTGTGACAGACACAAGAAATATGACATATTCCATCAGGGCTGGCCCACAACATTTTGGCATCTGAGACAGGGAGCTCAAATGATGCCCCCTTGCTTGGGCCAAAACTTTGAAAGGTCTCAGTTCTGACTTCTTCCTGTTCTACTCCTATCATGGTACTGCTCTGATACCTACCCCAATAAAGGACACCTAACAACTTAAAATGTCTTGTTCAAAAATTTTAAAAAACATTTAACTTTCAAACACCTGAACAGCAAATGTAACTTTTCTTGTCTGCATAGTAAACACTGGCATTTTTATCTGTTTGAATAATCAAAATGGTACTTTCCATACCGTCTTGGTTGCAAAGATTTGAACTGCTTCCTGAAAATCCACAGTCTGGGCCAGCTCATGCTCTACTGAGATGGTTGCAAGGCCAGCCAGCCTCTCCTGTTTCATTGTGGAGCTTAGATGTGTTTTTATTAACTTCAACTTGGAGAAGCGGCATTCTCCACTGGCAACTATTACAGGAAGTGTTAGAAGTATGGGCGGAGCAACAAAAGCCTTTGGAAAGAGAGTAGCCATCTTATTTGTACACATCTGTTCTGGAACTGGAGTTGATCCTGCCGAAATATATCTTGAAAGGGCTTTCAGTTCATCACCTAAATCACTCACATCAGTATCGCACATGTCATCATGTCAACGCTGTCTCTAGTGCCTTGAATTGCTGGTGGTGCAGGTCATCTTCAGGTATAGTGAAGAGTTTTGGAATACACAACATCCCAAATATACTGCTGTGTTCCTTGAGCTGCATGAAATGTTCTTCAACTGACTGTATTGCACAATCTAGCACCTGGTTAAAGAATTCAACTTTGAATTGTTTGGGGTCTCTTATGGGATTATCCCATGCCTTGTAATCAAAAAGTTTTCTTCAGTGACTCTTGTATTCTTGAATGGGTGGGAAAATAGCTTCAGTGTCAAGTTCCTCTGCCAAGTTCTGTGCACTCTTCAGAACATTTTGAAATCTTTCATCTGACCAGTAAGACTGTAGGTATGACTCTGCTTTGTCAGGTTGTTTCATTGCTCCAGCTATATCAGGTCAACACTTTGCAGTCTCTTGCTTACAACATTTATTTCAAACAGTATGTCATGCCACAGCCCTAAGCCACACAGAAATTTGAAGTTGTGTATGTTTCTGGTGATTCCATTTCCCTCTACCACTGTTCTCCCACAAACAGCATCCTCCATACTGGCAACTAAGGCATCATCTATCTTCCCAATTTGGTGTTTGATAGGCTTTATTGCCTCCACTCGACTTTCCTATCATGTGACACTCAATGATTTCAGTGTCAGAGAGGATGTTCCCAGATGTTGCTTCAAAATTTGCCATCAATGAGTTGATGGAGAAAAAAATACATAGATACTTAAATTAAAATGTTCAGCTGTCTCATTAGATGCTGATGCTGTATCACTGATCACCCAGCTGAATGAATGAGAATTGCATGGAACAAAAGAAGTTCGAGGGTTTAACTCTCAGATCAGTGTCTGCACACCTCTGTTCTTTCCTCTCATGTTGGCATCATTATTATAGCCCTGACCTCTCATGTCAGCTATCGCAATTCCCGTATCTTCCGGCTTTTAAGAAGCACATTTGTCATACCAGCTCCTGTACTATCATCAATGTCCATAAATTATAGAAAATGCTCTCTGACAGTCACCACTGCAGGGACATTTTCACTAGGTTCTCTTGTTGTTACAAAACACACCATTAAAGTAATTTATTCCATATGGCTGATGTCAGGTGTGCAGTCCAGAGTAACAGTAATATCTTGCTGACTTTAGATCTGCCACAGTCTTTTGTTTGACTTTTGTTGCCAGTAATGGTATGATCTCATTTTGAATTGTTTTTCCAGGGTAGTGGTGTGTGTACATTTCTTGGGTAGTGACTCTTAGATGCTCCTGGAGCATCAAACTCAGGCATCAGCTCCACAATTTTAAGGAAATTTCCATTGTTTGGCACATACAACTGATCTGAAGTGCCATGCAGAGCTAGGTTTTGAGTAGCAAGAATTCTCACAATGGCAAGGAGCCTTTTCAGAACATTTTGCCAGTAAAGAGACTCTGATGCAATCTTCTCTTGATGCTGATCATCTCTGGTGGCCTTTCGTCTTAGTCTCAACTCAAGCTCTTTCCACCTATAGAATGGTCTCTGGTGATTTGCTGTCTTCTCATGGCATGGCAGATTTCTAGCCAGATTTTTCCCATCCTTTTGTTCCTGTAGAACCCAATGTGGCTGGAACATTAGACTGGAGAAGTTTGCAACAAAACAGTATGCAGCATTCTGGGTTTTGGAACATTAGACTGAAAAAGTTTTGCAACAAAACAGTATGCAGCATTCTGGGTGAGCTTCTTTATTATTACTATGCTTTTATTTTTTACTGTTTTATATTTCAATATATTTAGTAACACTAGTTAACGTTCCTCAGTTTGCAAATCGCTAAACAAATTTTGGAAGCCTTGGTCTCTATGCTGATCTTCAGTGGTTTCACATGCATAAATATAATAAGAGTCACAACAGTGTATAATTTCCATAGGGGTTTTTTGTTTCTAGAAGTACCATTCAGGAAATCTTAAATTCTGGGTGCATTTTACTACTGATGTTAAATACAGCCATAGGGTAATACTTTACAGTACTTGCACTACTTGTCTGGGATGAAGTCAAAGTATGTATCTTACTGGTGTTTCGATAACACATTTAACATGGAGGTAATGTGAATCACTCTAGTAAGCAAACACTATAGGACATATTTTATACTCAGATGTGTGGTCCTTTGCACTATCACATCTCTTGAAAAACATACGTTATATATTCAATTTGGCCTTTGGAAAAAAACAGCCACTGAAAAATGTAACTGTGTTTCCTGGAAGTGGTAAGTCACATCATGCCATACAACTTAAATAAGTTGGGGTATCAATTCATTTGGTGACTAGGATGGTTACTTTTATTAATCAGATATAATTTTTAATAACACAGTGCTATATTGTCCTCCTGCCTCCTGGGTCTATGATCAAACTGTGTAACGTCAAGTCTGCAAAATGAAGAATAGTGATATGGCAGGTGGGAGACAGTGTATGTACACACTTTAAGTGATAACACCATAAATGGAAAATTTGATATACAACATGGGTAAAATAAAAATCAGTCAAAGTTCAATTATATCTAATGTAGATGTTCAAACTGTACTCAGTGGTGATACATGATTAGGTCAGGTATTCATTGCATAATCTTTTTTTTAATCCTGTCTCACTGGATTGCACAGTTTCTGTGCTGTTTTATGTATTACTTGGATCAGACAAAATTTGAATACACTCTTGTCTTTCATCTTGACAGTATGTCACTGTATAATAAACATATTTTACTTTCTGTCTGGTGCTGAAAGTGCTGCTGCTTGTTTTAATCTTCCATTTCAGTAATGATGATCTAACAGTTTTAAATTTAAAAATTTCCTTCCTTTTTATATTTATGAACAAATTTAATGCTCATGAAAGAGAGGGACTAATAGAGTTGGTTTGATTTAGACATAGTACAAGACAGGCACTAGACTCACCTTTGCAATGCATTTCAATCCTGCTTTGAAACATCTCTGCTATTCAGTGTGTAGGCTTCTCTTGAACAGAGACTTCCAAATAGGCTGAAGTGAATGATGGTTTTATGATGTGATCAAAACACTTTTTTATACTTTGATTTCAAGACAGTTGTAGAGTCGCGTACATGATTGGTAGGATTGTGACATCAGAGTTCAATCAGAAATACAACTTATTTTTGTTATGTGTATAGTGTAATCTGAGTGGTTTCAGAAAAATCTATTTTTTATTAACATGACATTATAACTTTATTATATCTGTATTGATGTAACATCAGAGAAGTAGCCTATAGTTTTTTCACTAGCCTTCATAGTGCTGCTAGGACAGATTTGTGTAATATTAAAAGCTTTGTAGATATAGACCACTATAATACATAGAGAATATTATATAGGTATCTAAGGTCATGTATAAGGATAAATAAACACATCAAGTGGCCCTTTGTATGATATCAAAGTAAACATGAAAGTGAAGCTAGTGTCAGTTGTCATGTCACATTTGTTTACAGTCCTTAACTGTTTTGTAAATATCTGCATTTTCTCTCTTAAGAAAACTACATTTTATGTGAAATACTTTAAATGCTGATCACAGATGGGACTAAGGCACAATGGGGCCTGATCTAATATTAGTTCAAGTTAGTGGGAGTCTTTCCATTAATTCTGATTGGAAAAGGCTTTTGGAGAATATAGGTAAATGCACATAAAAGCTCACATTTCCCCAAAATATGTTCTTAAAAATAGAAACCAGCTATGGACTACTTTCTGAGAGATGATGAGCACCCACAACTCCTCCTGACTTTGGTGCTTAGCACCTCGGAACATTTGTATGTCATTGTCAGTGGTTCATGCATTTGTGCTCTTGGAGAGAGGGAGCGGGAGATAGCTATATCTATATTCTTAGGTGGAGCACAGATCATGTAGTCTGGTCTTAAGAGGCAAAGGTTATAGTCATCTAACTCCCCTTTGCAGCACTTCAGTGGGACAAGCTAGAACATCCTTAGGGCTGCTCTAGACTACACTGGCAGCCAGTTTGACCCAGAGAATTGAGGGGTGGGTGAAGTGTAAAGTTATAAATCCACCTGTCCAGTCCCCCTGCATGTATGCCAAACCTTACTCTAACTCAAAGCTGGCATAGCAGTTATAGCATGATTGCCTAAGCACAGGGGAACAGTCCCATTGCTTAGGGGTGGAATAGAGGATCCTATGCCATGCCCTCTCTCTTCTGCCAGGAAAGCAGGCCTGATGAGTCCTTTTCTATTTCTTACTGAACCCTGACATTTCAGTGTTTTGGGACCATTGATATATAGGCAACTCAAGCTCAGTAAAATGCAATGGCAAGGTTTGCTTCACCTCTGCATCTTTCCCTGCATCCAAATTGCACTGTGTGCCCCTAGATATAACCAAGGATCTGGTAAATAAACTTTGACATTTTCAATGTATCATCAAACAGGAGGGACTATATGACAAGCTGATTTGAATTTCCATTGGTGATGGGTCTTTTAATTTCACTCTCCTATTTTGAAGTTGGGTAAATTTCATTTTCTAAGGGGTTGTCACAAGTGCTTTATGTCAACTGCCAACAAAGCAGTTCTTTGTTCTATGAAAATGGATTCATAAACTTGATGTGCTTTGAGTAGGCATCATTTACAAAAGTTTGGGCAATGATTACAAGGGAGGATAGTAGTCATAACAGGTATAAACTGTGATGGACAAACTTAAGAGTGGGATACAGTTTGTTGAACTGCCAGGCAAAATGAAATAAAAAAATGTCCCTGACCAATTTTATGACTGCAACAAGAACTCTTGACAAAAGCCATCCCATGAAGAGGAGAGGTGGCTGAGATGACTTATAGGCCATCCTCCCCATCCTTTTCTTAAGGGGCATATCGAAGCATGCTTGCTCCAGGATGGAGTCTGTAGGGCCAGTGCAACTTTTAGAATCAAGTTACTGGTGTGAATATTCATGTCTACATGTTTCAAGTTAGCTTTTTATTAATATATTCCAGTATTTGCTTTTAAAAATGAGGGGTTTCCATGAACAGTGTTACCAATAAGCTCATTCATCATCATTTTCATGGAAACAAACATAAAAGGATATGATTGTCTGTCACTGGCTGAGTATGTTGAATTGCCCTCAACTGGACAGTTCATCCATAGAGAAGATAAGATCCTACTAATATGCTCAGCTAAAGGTGTTGCTGCTTTCACTGAAGTGGTAGAGGCCTGTGTTTTAGTGCTGAAGATCTCTGGGTCAATCCCCTTTAGAAGTCCCACAGATATTGTTCATTTTATTGGACATTTGAGAGGTAGCCACTGGTAAAACAACAAAGTAATAATGGCAAAGGAGACCTTAATGTTAGGAACTATATCAGTACAGAAAGATACTGAAAATCCCAAAGCTAAGAAGACTCTGCTCAGCATTCACAATAAACCCTATTAAGCATCCACAATCTTCTCAGAAAATGCTGTACAACTCGCAGGATGTCCTGACCATCATAAAATCTGAGCCCTGGCAGACCAAGGAAGGAAATGTATTTCAGAGTAAAAGTATATTGACTGAGAACATGCTGTCAGTCACTTTCTCTTGTTTAAACCAGAAGGCTGCCAACTTGATTACCTTGGCTGATTATAGCTGTTGCAGTATCTTTCTGTACCCTCATTATTGTCATGTTCTAAAGGCAACCTTCTTACCATGACAGACTGAATGAAATTCTTCTCCAACCCTATCAATGTCATTTTAAAATCACTGTTAAGTGATGTGAACTATTCTTCCTTCCTTCTGGGCTGAACATGGATGCCAGCACGGGAATATGGGAGAGTAAGAATCAAACCCTTTACAATGTTCTAGTAACCACAGTGTCTCCTTCAACTGCATCATGGATTTTTCTGAAGCTTCTCCATCTCACTGTGTTGCCCTGATGAACAGAGGAAAACATTATGGGCTTTCCAGGTCCTTAGCCCTGAATTAGACATACACAGTGATGTCTTTGCCCAGTGGCCCAAATACGTAGTATGGAGTTTAAAGTAATTTCACTTTGTTTAATTTCATTCCTCACTTAATTTCCTTTCCATTTCTTGTCCCACTAGTGTAAGTTTCTTTTAGCACATTGATACAGCATGTTGTGTTTGTCTAGGTTTGTGGACTTGGGCCTTGTTGTTGAAAAAATGGAGTACTCTCAAGGCACTGAAGCAGTGACACTTAGGTCTGGCCCTTATCCATGCACTTCTAAATGAATACTTGTTGTAAGCAGTGTCAGGAATGAGATATATTCTGACATCCGGTGGCGAACTATGGGAATTACAGTGAGTTTTGGAAAATAACTTTGGGGCTGATCAATTTGCATAGACACACCCACTGCGCCTAGCCTGAGCCCACAGCAGCCCACATGGCCACTTCGGCTGATGTGGGAGCCCCAGTTTCTATGTTATTGGGGCAGGAAATATAAAGTGATATTACCCTGATTTGGTGAATGAAGAACTATGGACACGTACTTGGCCTTTGTTATGATGGAGAGACTCGCCATCATCTAGGTAGCACTCACTGGGCAAGGGCCATGCATTTCAGAACACTCTGAGATGGAGAGAGGCCATGGGTAGGTCCCTATACCTTTTGGTGAGGGATTTGTCTAAGGGTCCTCCAGGCCTATTGCACTGTGCCTCTCTCCACTGTGGAATGTTAGAGCTAATTTTGATTCCCTTAGGAGTCTTGGTTCAGCCTGCTAAGCTGAATTCACTTTGAGTCTGCTGGTGTACGTGTGCCAAGGTGCTGACACCCCCCTCCCCACCCACAAGAGCTGAAACCACTGAGCACTGTGTTAAGTGGGGGTAGGCCTAAAGGCATGTTGGTGGCACCAAGCAGTTTGTGCAGCTAGCAGAGCAAAGCAGCGGACTCAGCTGAGCGGTTCCTGGGTGCAGTTTGTGTGGCTGGCGGTGTGGCTGGCACAGCAGAGCAGTCCGTGTGTCGGCTAGCAGAGCCGTTTGTGCTGTGGATGGAGTGACTGGCACCGCAGAGCTGTCCGTGTGTCGGCTAGCAGGATGGCTAGCGGAGTAGTTGGTGCTGCTGGCGGAGTGGCCGGCACCGCAGAGCTGTCCGTGCGTCGGCTAGCAGGAGGGGCTAGCGGAGTGAATGGCGCTGCAGAGCAGTTTGAGTGTCGGCGAGCAGAGCAGAGCGGAGTGCGGTGAGGGCTGCAGCGGAATCCCACAGAGAGGCAGCGCAGTCGGCCTCGGACCACGTAAGGTGCCCCGTGCCCTACCCTCCATTTCCACCCAGGCTGGGAGGTAAGACTCTGCCAATTGACTTTTGAACTCTGCACTGACCCAGAACAGAGATTCTTGGGCTGCTGGACTTTCGGACTATTGAGTGACTTTTTGGGGTTGTGGAACTCAAGAGCCAAAGGGAAGGCCACGGCCTATTTGCTGGGAGGGGGGCTTCTGGTTCATGGTTTGGTTTATTAACCTTGTATGTGGTGTTTCCCCAATATAATGCCACATTGTTTCTCCCTGTTATTAAAAGGCTTTGGTACGCTCAGACTCTGTGCTTGCGAGAGGGGAAGTATTGTTTCTTACAGACGCCCGGAGGGGTGGTATATGGTTGTCCCAGGTCAGTGGGTGGGGGCTCGAGCCGGTTTTTGTATTGTGTTATTGGAATGGGACCCCTGGATACTGAACCCGGCCCTTGTTGCTGCCAACTCTGATGGGCAGAAGGGTTACATTGTCAACCAAATTTTGTTGAACTTCAAAATGGATTCTTAAAATTTCATTTGAGTTATTTTGCTTTAAAGGAGAGTGAATCTTCACACTGGGACAAAAAATGAAAAAAGTCTCACCTCGTTCCCAGTGAATTAGAGTTGGCAGGCTTGTGAATCTGGAGCTGACTTGCAGCATTTGAGGCTAAAATGTAGCCCCTTGCAGTAGTTATATAAATTAAAGCGACTGTCAGAGGCCAAAGCTGTCACACCTACAGTGAAAAATATATTGCCACCCTTGAAATTTTGTGCATTAAGAAGAATTTCAGCAAGTTGATGGTAAAAATAGACAAAACATCCTAAAATATTGGTTGTGCCAAAGATCATGTGTGAAAGCCTATGAGTGTCTTGCCTTAAGCTGTGAGTTATAGCTGCTCAGTCTTGAAGTGAGAAATGGCATATTTCTTGAGGCCCTTAGGGCATGCGGGTTATGCATTTCTCTCTTGACAATGTGGTCAAACTCCTTAGCTAGCAGTCGGCCTGTCTATTTCCCCCCCTTTTACATGTAATAATATAAAATTGCTATTAATTTAAAAACTGTCACTAACAGAATGTGTAAAGGGAAGACCAACTGAAACACATGCACAACAACTGAAATTGGTAACCTGAGCTAGGTAAAAATTTGGTGAGCTAATTACCTTGCCCTCCACATATAAAATGTCAGAAACATAATAAATTGTAGGTTGGGTGGTTTTTGTTTTTATGAGGGATATCTTAAAACTTGAAGTCAATAATAACTCTGTTATATAACCCAGTTCTCGGTTTAAAAAAACCAAACATGGCAGGGCTCAGTGGATTTCCTCTCATGATTCATTTATCCCTGGCCCTGACCTTGTCACTGGTACTCAGTATTAGTCCCCTGATATTGATGGTCAGGATCGGTCTAGTTTAGCAAGCTCAGTCTGGAGCAAACAATCTGAATAATTTGCATTCGAATCTGAGAGGATTTATACGTTGAGATGATGTGTGTTGCATCATCTAGATACTATAATCTCTCAGGCTGGTCCTACCTAGCCTCTGATGGGCACAAACCTCCATGGCAGGCTCCTCCCTAACGTTCTGCAGGCTGTTGACCTGCACATGCTGGAGTTCACTTTACACTGCTATTGATATGTAGCTTCATTTTACAACATTCAGTTTCTTAAATGCAAAAAAATTAAGCACATGCCTAAGTGTTCCCAGGTCAGAGTCTCAGATAGGAAAGATTAAGATGTTGTAACTGTTCATTCAGGCCTTTTGAATTCTTGCTCTTGTGAAAATCTCTGGAATTTTTAACTTTTATAAATTGTGGGTCCATTTGACTGATTTCACTCTCTTGAAGTCTCTACCCGGCCTTGCTATAAATAATTTTGTGCAATTGATCAGTTTACAGTTTCATGTGCTGAAGCTGTGCTTTCAGGATCCTGCATCTTGAGTAACAGTTTACTTTTAAGTAAATACTTATTCCTATTCCATATGAACAAAACAGTTCCCAGAATTTGCCACTGGCAATAAAGTATTTCATTTTTGTGTCTGCGACTTAATCTCAGCTCAGCTTTTCTTCTCTCACTGGCAGAACATTCACTTGCATGTGAGGTTTAATTTATTTAATTGATGCTCATCACAACAAACTTAATGTTTATATATCTTTTTATCCTAATGTGTGTTCTGAATTTACTTCTGGGAAAACTCTAGCAATAAAAAAGTGCAGTAGAAGCATCTGTAACAGATACTATACAGTAAAGAAACACAAGAGCTGATCCACTTGAAGGTTGTTACTTTTTTAATGCATATAACTTCTCCCTCACAAGCACACTTTTCACTGGTGCTCTATCTGGATCCTTTTGTACGTAGAATTTTTTTTCTTTTCTCTTTTTTGTGGTGTCCTGTGAGCATCTGAGCATCCTTACACTTGTTTTTCTTGAATTGCATTAATCTACGAATTTATGCCCTCTTTGAACCTAAACTATTTTAATTAATACCTACCCTGATACACCATGCATCACAGTTTTGAATATAGCATTTCATTCTCCCTCTTATGTCTTATTCCCTCCAGTCTCATACATTTCCATGCTGCCAAGTATGTCGGCAAGTATTCTTCAGATGGCCAGACTCCCAGGCCAGAAAGTCATGACTTCATGTTCCAGTCCATGATTTGGTTGCATATCTAATCTGAACACTGGAATACTGGGTTAAGTGCACTGTTAGAGATGCTAGGTAAAATTTTCACTTCACCTCCTATCTAGTTTGAGTAATTTAGGAAAGGGTTATTATTCTTTGTGAAGGGTGGGGTTCTCTTTCAATGGGACGTAAGCTCCTAAATGTCTAATTCACTTTTGAAAATGGATCTTGGGCTCCTAAATTACTTGCTTTTGAAAATTTTTACCTGCTGTTATTTGGATTCAACATTAAGTCAAGGTTCCTTCGTACAATCTTTGGTGAATGTCAGGTGGTACTTTTCTCTAAGAGTAAGTCAGTGTTCTGGAGTCCATTATTTTTTATGGAGGTTCTAGTATCTGCTGTTGTATAATCTGGGTTTAATCCTTTTTTCTTTTTAAAATGTTATGGTAGTCAACTTTAATTTTCATGAGAGATGGCAAAGAGGAAGGTGACCTTGAGTGAGATCCGTATAAGGGACAGTGATGTTAACAGTGCTCTTCTTAGACATCCAGAGAGATCTCAGTCTCCACTGTACCTAATGTCATAGTGCTGGAGATAGTCTCTTTAGCCTACAGCTGTAGCAGCTGAGCTGTCTCTCGAAAGAGCAAACACACAATAACCTTATTAGACTTAGCTGTCTGTTGCCATGCTGGAGTGCTTTGTGTATACAACCTGACTTTTCAAAATGTAAAACGAGAATTAAAAATGTAAGTCTCTCTGGGCCAAAATAAAATAACTGTCCTTTTATTGCCTTTCATGTAAAAATTAGATAAATATAATACAAAGAACAGTGTGTCCTTAGCAAATTAGTTTTTTGAGATGGCTGTCAGAAGAGAAGCAGCACTTATATTGACTGCAATGCAAAATCTCTGAACCCTAAATATTACATCTATCTTTTCTGTGCTTGTGAAGTGCTGTGTAAACTTACAGCATCATATAATTAATAAAAAATGTGTACCATTGGGCAGTTTGTGTCCATTCCTCCCTCCTCTTCTCCTAGTACTCCTTCCTAACCCCCTTTCTGTTAAAAATGAGTTAGAATTTTATCAGTAGGAAGGAAGTGGTCTTTATTTGGCAAGGACATAATACCTTCATCACTTTCTTATTCTTGTTTCAAATTTTATCTGTCTAAATCTATCCAATTTTGAAAAAGGGGTTTTCTCTTCTGGGCCGCTTCAGGAAGGACAGAATGAAACAACACAGTACTTCCAGCAATTAAGTAAAACATCTGAATGACAACAAAATGGCTGCCACAAAATCAATGATTAAGATTCTAAATGCAGTAATTACTGGCTCAAGTGCATTTTTTTTATACTTGGAATTTTTTGTCAAATACCCAAATACTTCCTCCTAAATCTATTTTGTTAGGGGTGGTGGCAGGCATTCTCAGAAATACCCAGCAGCCAAATATATTTTCCAGTTTATATTTAGGAATATTCACCTTGCCGAATATGGCAGCTATACTATTTAGACAAAGACATTTAAAAAAATGAAATCAGCTCTATAAACTGAAGTTAGTCTGTTTGTTGTTCTGATGTTTTTATTGCTTTCCTCATATTTGTCAGCTTCTGTACAGTTAAGTTATGCACATGCACATGTACTAATTGTTGTATACCTAAATAATGTCCTTTCTGTATAAATTCAGGCAGAATTGTTATTCATTGCAAAAAATCTGAATGGTGCCCTTACAGAGACTAGCAGTTTCTCTGGCTGCACAGACAATTAGCTTGAACTCTAAAGTCTCAAAACTCTCCAATCTCTCTTCTCTCTTAAAGGGAAAACAACCTCATTAATTTCTCACATAACACTGAGGACACTATTTAAGTCTCATAATTTATAATCCTTACGCTATTTTTCTCAGAAAAAATATGACAGGAAAAACATTTTGGGCAACCACAGCAGAAAAATCAAACACTATTCTCTCTCAAATCTCACATAAATCTTTGACACTATATGGGTCAAGATTCCCAATGGGTGGGCTCATAAACATGAACATGTACTTGGTATGGCTGATTGTGACTTATGAGTGTAGTACAGTACTGGTAAGCTGCAGTACGTGGTGTAGTGGGTTAATGACCTAGAATTTCTCTTCTGCCAAACTTAATTCATTCAAATGCATTAGCTCAACAGTGGAAATGAATTTTGCCATCTCCTATTGTTCCAGATGGACAGTTTCCCACAAGAAAACACCACCACAGCAGGCATTCGTTAACACCTATGCAGGATATTTAAGCAAAAGTCCAGGACTGAATGACAATGGAAACTGTACTCTACTTTCATCAAATTCTAGAACTGTGCCCTCCTGCTTATGGATGAGGTGCACTGTCCTTGTCCTTCCACCATCCATCCTTACTCTCTGATACTCTAACTTCCTCCCTATTTGCAACTTCCTATTTCTTAGCAAAGCATTTGGTTTCCCTTTTCTTTCTGACTGCTTTGTTCTGAGAAAGGTAGTGTGAATGACCATTTTCAGTCCAGGTTTTGCTCTTACTAGAGCACAAAAATTTATCCCTTTCATGTAGGTAAAGATTTCCCTTCAACTGGTGATTGCTCATTCTCCCTCTTTCTTTTTGCATTGGACAGGCTTCATGCTGTTAGGGTCTCATTGTGCATTCCCTTTTTAGGGGCTTGGTAGTTGGATACTAGACTCCAATTTTGAAAATGCAAGGCATGCAATGGTATATGCATTGTCTGTTTGTACTACCTGGCATATCTCATTGTGGTATCTGAACACAGTTAACTAATTTCTTTCCTACAAGAGGCTATAAAAAGTCTTTTTGTATCATAGCTTTTCTGAATTTGGATAGACAGATAAAATTTGGAAGTGGAATAAGAGGCTCCCAACCATTTTATCCTATATTTTAACTTTTCTTAACATTTTTCCATAAATAAATAGGTGCAAATCCTTGATTTATATAAGAGGTTGCATTAATTGTATACCTGCCTTTTTCCAGATCAGGCTGATTGTTGCTGTTTAAATGTACTCCATTTTTACTTTCAAATGTTCTGTTATATAATAGTGTCATTTTAAATACTCCCTTTCTGTCGCTGGCATACACTAATGGCTATGCTGCAGAACTTTAGCTTTTTCTTTAATAGTTATTGCCGATTTCCTGCTGTGGATATATACTGAACATAAGAAATTAGCTGCAGAGAATTAGAGGGAGTAAGTGTGATTGTCTGAGTCATGTTAATGCCAAAAGCTTTTTGTGATATCTTTCAAATGGAAATATGTTATTTGCACACTGGCTCCTGATGGAATATGACACACTGCACACATGCTGTGCGTTTAAGATTGGGTTCTAGGCTATTAAAGGCTGAGTACGTGGGGGCCTCGGGCTTCTTGGAGGGAAGGCAATGAACCACTTTCTGTATGGACAGCCTGTGCTGACGAGCCAAAGAATCTTCACTTAGATCAATGAAAACTAATGAGAATTAAAGACTTGCTTGAAACTGTGATGCAGAGTTAAGGCTTAAAGATTATAATTCAAGCTTAATGTAACATTTGTCGTTTTTCCAGATGGTCTTACAACATCATTATATTAGCCTCTGAAATATTAATAGTGTCCAGTACATGCAGCGTTTAAATGCATGACTTACAACTAAAAATATTCCAATTTTGTTTAAAGAGGTACTGGAGTTTAAACATCTACCTTTGATTTGTGTATATTTTGAAATCCCTCTGCATGAGCAATCGTCCTGTCTATATTTTACATTTTTCCCCCAAATATGTGGACTTTGTTTACTTGCCAAAACAA
Organism: Dermatemys mawii; assembly: GCA_007922305.1. Lineage (NCBI taxonomy): Eukaryota > Metazoa > Chordata > Testudines > Dermatemydidae > Dermatemys > Dermatemys mawii. Next base: position 5,020,101 of record ML677336.1, on the reverse strand, counting down.
TAAATAAATCTGAGAGAATTTGTGTGGAACATGACTTCTGAACCTGGGTTGCTGCTATTCCCCAAAAAGATACGAGAGGTTGCTCTTAGGAAAGTCATGGAAAGAGGGTTAGGAGACAGTTTGGCCTGAAGCACCTATCCTCTGTAAACACAGGGAGTAACTAAGCTGGGACCCCTAAAAATCTTAGTAAACTCTTGAAACCCTCACCCCCAAAAATCTTGCATAGTAGGTAAACCCAAAATGTTCCTGAAAATGCTATTTTGGGGGAGGGCCTAAAGTTCTACTGCAGGTCCACTTTTCTTCTCCCAATAGATACTCGTGAGTTCATATGCAGCAGAAAAGTTACTGGTTCCTGCTGTGCTATAGCAAAGGTAGTAGAGAAATGGGCCACCTTCAGGAGACAATTTTGCACTGGACAAGGTAAAATGGCCTTTGTTGCTTCCTTCTTAGCAGAAGACCAGATGTTAAATAGGAATACAGTAGCAGGCAGCTGGACCTCCTGCCCTCATCCCCAGGAACTCAACACAAGAGGTTAAAGGAGCCATGGCTGGTGGTACCTTTTGAGGGAGGAAGATGTTCTGTGGGGACTGTCGTTGGTAGAGCCAGTTATCTTGGTAAGGAGAGTAGACCTCAGAGCTTCAGTTTTTTAAAAAAATATTTGAACTAAATCTCCAAACCTTTTGAGATCTGTCCATCACAAGTTTCCAACATAATTTTAGCCAAGAATGTGCCACTTACTTGAATTCCATTATAGTACTTCAATGTAATTCTAATTATCATTCATCTCAGTAGGTGGTAGCTTTTCTATTATTAACTAATCATCTATTGACTCTGTGGGGGTTCCATAGCTTTCAAGCTTTTTTAGTGAGGTTGAATTAGATTATCTGCCCTTTTTAAAACATAGATTTCACCTGAAGTAAAAATGACCTCTCATGTTAATATATGTAAAATATATCATTACACTTGTTGGTTGCCTGAATTGCATTGCAAATTGCAGTGTTCCAAATTGGGCTAGTTTTACAGATGAGCTAAACAGCATATGAAGAATTTATATTGTATAGTGTTTAAAGCAATTAATATAATTATGTCTGAAAGCTGACCACAAATTAGCATTTATGTACACATACTGAATAGCAATGAAGCTCAGAGCTTTTGTGCTTTCCATGCGAATAAGGAGGGAAAGCCACGAGACATTTTTCTTGGTATCCCAAATCATTTCTTTTCCAGATCCCTGTTACATATTTACCTGTTTTTATATTTGCAGTTTAATTTATGATTACACTGTTATGTATTTTCCTTTTAATTTACATAGATACATCAACATTCGGCTTTATATTTTTTATTCCTATTGACTTCATTAAACTAATCAATATTTATTTAGGAAGCCTGTCACTGGTGTATGGGGATGGGGTATGCATTATTTCTGCAAAACTGGATGTAAAGCATCATGTAAGTGCATCAACTTTTAAAACAGCAGATACTTTGACTAACAGGACACGGTATCTAGGGCCTCATCTAAATACTACACAAGAAAATGTCTTTGGTGGGCTTGTATCAGACATACATTGTATAGGCTGCTGAGAACGTAGCCTGCTGTATTTTAGGTAACATTTTCTAGTGAAATATTCAGATTTAGTTATTGTGACGGTTTAGTTATTGTACTATTACGGTCTTCCTAAAATGGTACTGAACTAGAACCATGATTTCCTCTGACTGTGCTAATTTTTGCAGTACCATTTTTAATTTAATGTGAATATCATTGATATTTTTGATGACTTCATGTCATACGTTAAGGATAATCTAAGTGCAAAACAGAACTTCTTTTAATTATGACATGACACTGTACCTCGATTACTGACCCTGGCACCCCCATACTCACCACTGTCATCTGATTATATGTTTTATACGAAGTATGCCTTGCGAGGTATCATTTTGTAAGTCTTGATCTGAGCAATAATAACTTGTTGGATTGCATGTACTATCATTATATGTGAAGTTATGAAGTATTACTCTGTTACTAAAATATGTTGTGAGGTTGGGAACACCCACGACTTGCCTTTCAGTTACAACAAAGGAGTAGCCATCAATAGCCAGACAGTGTTAATGGCTCATCAACACACAACCCATTCCCGAGACTCCTTGAAGTAGGCACATACACCATGGGGGTGGACTAACCCATGTCACAGCAAAGATCTTTCCAGCATGCTGGAAGAAATTATAAAAGAGAGACAGTGACATCATTTGGCCTCCCCACCCACTTCTCAACACCTGGAAGGACATCTGAAATAAAAAAGACTTTGAACTGGGAAGTTTGGTCCTAGACTGGAAAAGGGTCTAGTCTGTGAATTGAAATGTAACCTGCTTGTACCATCTGTCAGAGTGAGAAACCCTGTATGATAAAGCTTAGGATTTAATATTCATGTTTACTTTTTATTTTCTTAAAGTAACTATCTGACCTTTATGCCTACAACTTATAATCACTTCAAATCAGTCTTTCTTTTAATGTTTTATCCTTGCAAGCGAGTTTGTCTGAAGTGCTTGGGAAATCTCAGCTCAGGTTACAAAGGTTGGTGCATGTCCACTTTCCTTCGAAGAAATGGCTAACTATGTAATGAACGTATACTGGCCGGACTTCTGACCAGTGCAAGACAGTACAGTTCCTGCGTGCTAGGCTGTGGAGCTAGGGGGAATTGGCTGGAGCCTCACAATTGATGGTTCATGAGTGGCTGGGATCATTCATGTTACACAGTTGGGGCTTGTCCTTGCCTGTGCATGTTTATGCAAGTGCTGTGCCTGCCAGAGACTTGTACCTTGACATTGGCCTCACAGTGTGAGAGGCAACCAAGGTTGGTGGGTTTGGAGGGCTCAGTGGCCCCACAGTCCAGGTTGCATCCTGGAACTGCTCACATATGGATGTGACCTTTTTCTCTGAATGGCACTGGACAATTTGAAATGCCATAAAATAAAATGTATGGATATGGACATAAATTCACTTGGAATTATTGTAAGGTTTCTTGACTAGATTTTCTTTGAATCCACCAAATTTAATGGACAATAATAGAGTATGTACTCTAGGTTTTTTTCCCTGTACAACGTAGCCTGTATGTTGTAGTCTTTTATGAGGTGCTCGTGCCTGTCTCATGGTAGTAAAGGAGCAGCTAAGTATTCTTGCAGTCTATTTACACTCTGGGGAGAATGGGAGGATGGAATAGCGAGGTAGGGTTTTTTTGTGTTTAAAAAAAATGATTAGAAAATGGCACTCTGTCTTATCCCATGTTAGCTAACAGTGTGAATCATAGAATAAGACGAAATGGATGGAGGGAGACAGAATGAGTTCTACGGGGATGGAATAGCACATGTGAAATTATATCCCACCCCACCTCTGGGTAAATCTTGATCTCAGTCAGTTACACAGATTGTTAGAGCTAAATGCCCATTATTACTGTTAAAACAGGCCAAGATTATTTTGTTTTGAAATTCTTGGATGTATAACTAGGGGAATCTCAAGTAAGTGTACTGAGGTTCTATTACCGCTGTATTTGGCACTTGTGGGACAACTACTGGAATATTGCATCCAATTGTGATGTCAACAATTCAAGAATGATGGGAAAATAGGAGAGGGTTCAGAGAAGACCCAGAAGAAATATTAAAGAATTAGAAAACATGATTTCTAATCATGAAGCTCAATCTATGTAGCTTAACATAGAGGCAGCGTGGATATGGGTACCAAAATACAAATTTGCCCAGGGCACCATTTTCCCTAAGGCCATCCCTGCAGCCCCCCAGAAAGGAGCAGCAAGCATGATGCCCACAGCAGGTCCATAGCTGGTATTTTGCTCACTCCAAGGAGAGGGAAGGTGGGTGCTCCTCTGCCAAGTCTGGGGAAAACGAGCTTCTCCTGCTGGGCTTGCCCCTTTTCAACTCCGCAGCCCTTCCTGGAACCAGGCTGATTGACTCCCTCTCTTCTGTAGCTTCTGAGCCCCACTCCTACCCCTCATTGATAAAGTGCTATTCCCCTTTCCCTGGCAAACTGGACAACAGTCCCTGCCCTGCTTAAGGTGGCCTGTGATCATTGTTACTACCCTCCAATTGGGTTGTAAAAATAAGATACAGAATTACAGCTCCTTTTCCCTGTATATTTAGATGCAGGAGGCTACAATTTTCTGAATCTTTTACCTTTTTAAAAAAGTAGGAAATTGAGGCCGTGAATCCTCATTCAGTTTTTTGTTATACAATTAAAAGAAAAAAGTTGCAGTTAAACTGAAGTTGCATTAGGAATTTGTTACTACATAAAGTATTGTATAAAGTTTAATTGCTTCCAATATATTGGTCAGCATCACACTGAGTGTGACCTATATGAGGATGACACATATATAAGTACTTTATTATTTAAATAACACACACAAACTATTTTCTTTCTATTAAAAACTAGGGAAATTCCCAAACCAATTTTGTTTAATGTCACTTAAGGTTGCTCTAAGCCATAAAAAATTAGGAAATACAAAGTTAAAAGGCTGCAAAATCAAGCATGCTCAATATTAGGAAATGCCAGGATGAACAACAAGGGCACACTGTTGACTTATATCCAGCTTCTCAACCACAGTAACCCCTAGGTCCTTTTCTGCAGAACTGCTGCCTAGCCATTCAGTCCCTAGTCTATAGCAGTGCATGGGATTCTTCCGTCCTAAGTGCAGCACTCTGCACTTGTCCTTGTTGAACCTTATCAGATTTCTTTTGGCCCAATCCTCTAATTTGTCTAGGTCCCTCTATCTTATCCCTACCCTCCAGCTTATCTACCACTCCTCCCAGTTTAGTATCATTGGCAAACTTGCTGAGGGTGCAGTCTATGCCATCCTCCAGATCACTAATGAAGATATTGAACAAAACCGACCCCAGGACCAACCTTTGAGACACTCCACTTGATACCGGCTGCCAACTAGACATGGAGCTGTTGATCACTACCTGTTGAGCCTGACAATCTAGCCAGCTTTCTATCCACCTTAATCCATTCATCCAGCCCATACTTCTTTAATTTGCTGGCAAGAATATTGTGGGAGACTGTATAAAAAGCTTTGTTAAAGTCAGGGAATAATGCATCCACTGCTTTCCCTTGATCCACATAGCCAGTTGTCTCATCATAGAAGGCAATTAGGTTAGGCATGACTTGCCCTTGGTGAGTCCTTGCTAATTGTTCCTGATCACTTTCCTCTCCTTTAAGTGCTTCAGAATTGATTCCTTGAGGACCTGCTCCAGGATTTTTCCAGGGACTGAGGTGAGCTGACTGGCTTGTAGTTTCCCGGATCTTCCTCCTTCGCTTTTTAAAAGATGGGCACTATATTAGCTTTTTTCTAGTCATCTGGAACTTCTCCCCATTTGCCATGTGTTTTCAAAGATAACGGCCAATGGCTCTGCAATCACATTGGCCAACTCCTTTAGCACCCTCAGATGCAGTGCATCTGGCCCCATGGACTTGTACTCATTCATCTTTTCTAAATAGTCCTGAAACACTTCTTTCTCCACAGGGGCTGGTCACCTCCTCCCCATACTGTGCTGCACAATGCAGTAGTCTGGGAACTGACCTTGTCTGTGAAGACAGAGGCAAAAAAACATTAAGTGCATTAGCTTTCTCCACATCCTCTATCACTAGGCTGCCTCCCTCATTCAGCCAGGAGCCCACACTTTCCTTGACTTTCTTCTTGTTGCTAACATACCCGAAGAAACTGTATATCTTTTATAGATTCTTTCTGCATTAAACATCCCTAAGATATGCCTTTTCCAATCTATCCACACAGTTAAAATTCTTGTCCAGGCTCTCACCATCTCACATCTTGATTACTGCAACGTCATTCCTTGCCCCTGACAAATGTAATTTTGCCTTACTTGTCCATTCAGAATGCTGCTGCAAAGATCATTTTCCTAGCCCAATGCTTTGACATCTCTTTACATACCTCCATTGATTCCCTCTTCTCTATCACATCAAACATCATAGACTACTTGTTTTCACTTTTAAGGCCCTTCATAACTTATTTCATCCCTATCTGTCATTTCTCATTCATTATCAAGATGTCAGCTCTTGCATCTGATCAGCCAATGATGACAACCTCCATTGTCCACTTGTTAAACTTTCAAACAAGCACCTTCATGCTTTCTCCTACACTGCCCATCATGCTTCAGAGAAGCTCTCTGTAAACACCCCTGAGGCTTCCTCATTATCCTCCTCCAAAACACTCATTAAGACTCCTTTGCTGTGATTCCTACAAAAAATGTAACTGTGATCAGGCTCCTGTAAGCTGAGAGCAGAGCCTATTATGCTGATCAGTGTTGTTTCCTTGTCTTATATTTAGGTTGTAACCTCTTGAGGGCAGGGACTTTGTTTTTGCTCTGTGTTTATAGAGTGCCTAGAACAATTGGATCCAATGGCTAGGGACCCTAGGTCTATGGTAATATGAATAAGAAATAAGTGTCAAATTATGCAAGTCACTGCCTCTTGCCCTGTGTGAAAGTTCATCTAAGTGTCATCAGTTTAAGGGTAAGATACAAGGTAATACAGAAATTCCACAGTCCTGCAGCTCTGAGGTACATTGCTCTTACTTAGTGCTGGAACCTATAGAAGGCATTACATGCATTATAAACTCAAACTGGTATTCTTTTTTTTACAGGATTTTATCAGAATAAATATGGTACTTTGGCTGGATTTCAAAAATGGGTGGAGAATTTCGTGACTACTAATAACATTTATACCTGTGTAAATTAAGATAATGATGAGGGTAATGAAGTTTCATATTTCAGGGGGAAAACTGATAACCTTGTTTGCTGTGCTTTGCCCTTCTCATAAATCACCAATTTTTGGCCATTGCTGAAGGCAGGATACCAATATTGACAGGCAAATGGTTTGATCTAATATTTATGTCAAATCTGATGCACTGTGTTCTGTCATAGTTTCATAAGAAAAATCCCATTGAAGTGAATTAGAGTTATGTATAAAAAAAAAATCAAGCGGAGGATCGGTGAGAGTTGAGAGCCAAAATTCTAGGTCTGGACCCTAGCTGGATTTGAGTTTGTACCCAAATTCAAAATTCAAGCTGAATCTAAATGTGCAGAACTTTGGGAAAATTAAAGGTTTGGAAATCTGTATCAAGATTTACAAGTATTTAGCTTTGGTTATGCCTATTAAAGAAATAAAGTATGGATTCAAATCCACATGTGGAGTTATAGGTGCTGGAACTAGGGTTGATGGGAGTGCTGCTGCATCCCTGGGCTTGAAGTGGATTCCATTATAAACAGAGTTTACAGTTTGGTTCCATGGCTTTCAGCACCCCCACTATACAAATTGTTCCAGTACCCCTGTGAGGAATTCTGATTCTGGCCCATCCCTAGTGCGAGCCCTTTCCATGCATTTTGAGCTATCTCTGTGTGCCAGTTCACATTTAAAATTCAAAATTCTAATTCCAAATTAGTTCACATTGCCTGAAGCTAAAAAGAGATGCAGATTCAAATGAATCCAGTTTTTTCAAGTTTGAATCTATTGGAACCCACCATCGAGGTTCAGATTTGGTGGAATCATATGGGTTCAAATATCTGTCAATTAACTTTTCACCAGAAATGGAAATAGTGGCTACATTGAAAAAATACTATGTTCATTGTCCCATGTAGCCTCTCCAGTGAATATAGCTCAACCTCAAAGTCTACCAGCAAACAACAACATCTTACATATTTGCATGTATCAAAATAAAGTTTAAAAGTTTGGACAAAATCTTAGTTAATCAACACAGATTAAACTTCATCCAAGGCTGATTTGAAATTTGAGCTGGAGTCACACGCCTCTAAATAGTACCTATATTCTTCATGTTTAAGATTTTTAACAATTGTATCTTTCCGCTTATGAGACTGCTATCTGAAAGCCTTTGAAATCTGCTGGATAATTCCGTGTTTACAGCAGATGGCCTCTTCTTTGAAACGTGTTATTAGCAGGTTAATATTGAATGCTGACTAAACTTCAGTAAATATTTTTGGTTCTGAACCTGAATTAAAATCCCTTGATACTGAATCTGATCTGATCTGATCTGCTTGGATCAATTGCTTTAAATTGGATTATTGTACCGAGCAAGTGATCACGATGCAGTATATCAGAATTGATTTGCTGTACAAGAGTTTATCTCATTTTAATTGGATAGAGAGGAATATGTTATCAGTTCAGACTCTTACCAGTTTTGGTATATAATGATTTTTGATATATAATGATATTTTATGCAAAACTACATCTGGTGATTTATTGAAATGACTTACTATTAGCTACCACATTATGACATATGGTATCTGGATTCTGTAAGATTTTTAATGAAAAGTTTAAAAAGCGTTCTTATGCTTTGTGTACACATGGTGTAGATGCAAATTATTCCTTCACACCTGTTCATTGTATAACTTTTTGAAACCCTGAAGATCATGGTAATCAGAGCTGTTATGAATTTACTTTAAGCATCCTAGTTCATGGCCTATGTCGTTAATACTAGAGGATTCAGCTTCAATTTAATTGCAGTAGCCTAACTTTTATTTCTTTGCTGGATGCTATTTCTAGAACATGAGATGAAAAGATGCATGGCGAAGCAAAGACAGAAGGGAAAAAAGGGTGGTGCCAAAAAAAATCAAGTATGTTGATCTGTGAATGAAAATTTCCTTCTCTCCATCTCACTCCCAACAAAATTCAAGTGAGCAACTTGAAGCTGCTTCTGGGCAGCTGTACATTCCTAACTGGTGCTTATGTGATGGGTTGTAGAGACTGCCTTTGGCAATGTTGCCAGACTCGGATTTTCATGAGAGTGAATTGTTTAATAGTTTTGTGTCTCTTCTTCATTCTCTCTGTCTTCTTGCACAATCAATGACAGTTTCACACAGCCTCTGTGGGGACAGTTTCATTTTCATTCCTCATACTGCTGTTCCTTAGATCTTTATTGTTCCTTTTGATTTCTAATCCACTACCTGCTCACTTTTCCGCACCAATTAGTAAAGGTCATGAACTGAGCAGCAATGCAACTGAACCCAAGAAATGCCAGACTAATCCTATGATACTCTGATGAAACTCTCTGAAATGGATTTCATTTGCTCTAAAGTCAGGCAACTGACATAGTTCAAGGAAAACTAAGGGAAGGCCTTTGAATAAATATAAACAGCCCATAAGATATTTCTACATGAAATAAGATGTGCAGTGCAGTAGTTTCTCAGCAGGATCTCTCTCTCTCTCTCTCTCTCTCTCTCTTTTTTAAAAGTCTAAAGTAGAGATGGGCTGAGTTGGTCTAGCCTGAGTTTTGGAAAATCTCGTTTATCCCTGAGTTTGTCTTCCAAGCCCCACAAACAATCCTGGTTTTGCTTTTGGCCCTGTTTTTCTTTTGACATTTTAAAATAAATAAAACTGAAGTAAAATTAGAAATGAAAAATCATTTTAAATGACAAATGAAATTTCAATGCAAAAAAGCATGTCTGAAAAACTTTACCCATCTCTACTTATCATTTTGAGGGATGTCTGCAGGCATTTGGTGTCTTCTGCATCTGGATGGCGCTCTCAAAGTCCCCTCCAGTATGTTCTGGGTTGTATCGCTAACCTATAGGGATACTGGTTGTGTTTAGTAACTACCTGGACCATAATTTAATCTTCTCATTGATTTCCTTGGGTCACACTGAGCTGCAGAATATATTGGTTCTGAAACAGTATTGAGTCTCTTGATTCCTGTACAGCTGAAGACCAGGCATGTCATAAAGGTGACTGGTTCAGTTTTCCTATTACTTGTGTATCTTCTGCTAGCTGATTTAAAGGAGCCAGGACACAGTAATGACATTTGGATTAATATTACAATTCTAAGAAGCAATTTTTGCAACTGAAGTCTTGGCTCTGAAATATTTCTTTTTAAAATCCAAATTTCAAATCAGCTCCAATAATAAAACTGTAACGTGAGCACGGTTTTTCAAACAAATTTCATAAGAATTTTCAGCACATGCTTAAAGAAATATGTTCAGAACAGGTGCTAAGCAGTCGATAGGGTCTCTGGATAAATGATTAATAAATATGTGTTAACCTACTTGAATAGAATGACACTGATGGAGCTGGGAACTGGGTATCTATTGGGCACATAGTATGCATTTGGTTAAAAAACTGAAATATGAATGGTACGGTGTTTATCCAAGAGAAAAGGCTGCTTGGAAAGTTGCAGATTTGTACAGTGTCAGTGTGATGCTGATATCATCCATACCTGTTCCCCAATTCTTTTTAATATGCAGAAAGTGCACAGGAAGTATCTGGGGCTAAGAGGAAATACAACAGAGAAGTTGCTAAGAACATCCTAAAGTGATTTCTTAGATATTTGTTAGCATGTTGAAAAAAATGATTTGCCAGTAGGCTGTCTTACATCATGTATGTCACATTTATGGATTTAAAACAGCATAATTCAGTCTGGCTCTTCACTCAGGAGTTATTGAACTGGTTCAAAGAAATCTGTGCTTCTCATTGTTTTCCATACATCTCAATATTTCTTTTATTTTAAATAAAGGAGAAAAGCAAATAAAACTAAAACCAGACTATATCGTCAGTTGCTGCATGTACTACTGCTTTTTTTATTCCTGAGATACTATGGTATTGAGACATAAAATGGTTCTGTTCATATATCCCTTTCACTCATAGAATACGTCTTTCCACCTTTGATGTTGCTTTCCACAGTACATATACTGGACCAAGATACTTGCCTTCTCAGTTGGTTGGTCTCTGTTCTGCTTCCTGGGTTCTTTTAGCCTGACTCTGTGTACTGTCATTGTTTTGATCCATTTGCTTGACAGTTAAGCTTCCCTTGCTATTTGGAGGCATTTCTCTAGGATTAGCTCTATTTAAGAACATAAGAATGGCCATACTGGCCAAAACAATGATCCCTCTAGCCCAGAATCCTGTCTTCCAAAAGTGGCCAGTGCCAGATGATTCCAAAGGAATGAACAAAACAGAGCAATCGATCCATCCCCTGTCATCTAGTCTCAGCTTCTGGCAGTCAGAGGTTTCTCTAAATAGTCTGTCCTGTAAGCTGGAATCCTATGTTCCCAAATGATTGTCTCTAACTGATAATGCTGTCTGGGATCACAGCACCCATCAAACACCTTTATCAGCTATTCCAGTGTTTTTAGTCATTCTTCCTGTTCTTTTACCCTAAAGAGATAGTAAATCTTTACTTTAATTTTCTCATCTTTATCCTCCATGGTTTGGTTTGGTTTTGGTTTTTTGTTTTTTTGCTTCCATAGTTGTGCAAAGTTTTCTTTGTCTGGAAACTCCGCTTTCCTGGTTGTCCGAGTCCCACCTATGGTGTCTCTTTGCTCTATTTCCAGGTGCTGCCTCGTTTTTCTGTGAATCCCATTCTCTTCCTTGCTCTGTCTCTCACTAAATTAAGTGCTGCCACCAGGTTTCTTTCCTCTTTTATAACTGAGGGTTTCTTACTTGTCAACATCCATAAGAAGCCAATCTGGCAGGAATAGTAGGAGCATAGCTATGTTTATGCCATTGTTTCTTGGCTCTGCCCTCATAACTTCCATCCCTCTGCTGAGGAGTTGCATTGGGAGTGGCTTCCAGTTTTTATGCTGTCTGTATACCTGACTCTCTCCTCTTTTAACACTAGTGATTCACAATAGCATAAGTGAGGGGAGAATCTAGTCTTGTTTGTATAGTTTTAAACAATGATTATGAATACAGTTAACTTAGTAGCAGTAAATGCCTACCAACGTAATACTTAGGCAGATAACTGGACCATTCGGCTGAGGACCATTTCAATCCCTCATCTATTTTTTCTAGAGTATATAATGTACAAAAAATAGAATTCACCTGTTATTTAATTTTTAATTCCATTCCTTCACAGAATTACTGACAACATTCATGTGTCGCCCTGAGCAAGGAAAGAGGGCAATGAAGCTGTCTCTAGCAGCATGTTTGCATTTTTCAGATCTGGAAATTAATATTTTTCTAAAATGTTTCCAGTAGCATACTTTAAAAACACCCCCTTCCCAAAACCACCTTTCCCTCCCCCCCAAAAAAATTAAGAAAAAACGAAACCTTGTTACTGTGGGAAATCATCTTCCTTGTCCTGGAGAAAGACAGTTTTATAAGATTAACAGACCATGCCTCTCAATGCAGGAATCATTTGCTTGGATAAAGGAGAAGGAAATAGTTCCCTTGATTCTCATTACAAATTAAAAAATTGCCTAAAAGAATATCTTTTTTTTTCCATTTTCAATAATCATGACATCAATGATTTATTACACAAAATTGAGAATAATTTGAATTTTTATTATGGTCTACATTAGGCTGCGTTTTAATCACTCCCCTAAACCTGGCTTATGTTTTCTGCTTAACTCTAGCAATATTTCATTTTCCAGGCTATGCTAAATTAAGAATTTCCTTTTACTTGTTTCCATTTTTGGAATACTGTAAATATCCTAGCCCTATTCTATCAGTTTTGATCCCTTGGCAATAAAAATCAGCTTAGTTAAACATTCCTAACCTTATCCAAACATTTCCTTAGCAGGCTGTCCTACTTGATCACTTATAGTACTGGTTGAAAACATTTTAACTCTTCTTTTACGTGACTTAGGTTGGAGTTTTCAAAGTTGCGAGCCTGAAATTAAGCATTTAGGTCCCCGAATAAGCTAATTTAGATGATAAACATGGACATAGACACCTAAATTTTAGTGAATTTCCAAAATGTTGCACTGTTAATTTTATCTGACCTAGCTGGCAGGTCATTCAGAAGATAACACAGTATAATATTTAATTGGGCTGTGCAATGCATTCTGAATTCTTCTAAGGTCATATTTTGCATTCCGACAGTATAGTGGAAGGTGGGTTATAGTATATTTCACCAGCAAATATACCTGCATGTGATTTAATCTGTACATAAACTAATTGACTGAATTATATTAGAAAAGTATTTGCACATCTGAAGAATATACTTCTTATTTTAAACTATCCTGGACTTGCATTGAGGTTTTCATTATTTGTATATTACTATCTTTAGCGTGCGTGTGTGTCTGTTGGTGCAAGCCATTGAAATAGAGATGAAAAGAAACAAACTCCTAAGTATTCCTTATGAGGAATGGTGAAGCTCTTTGTAATAGGTTTCCTCCAAGCAGCTTTAGAGAGAGATCTTATTCATTAGCTTGTCTGCAACATATAAATGAACTGAAAACTATAGAGTTTTTTCACAGCACAACTAATCAATGTATTCATTTTCTGGGAATACCAAAAAAGCATTATTTGTACATTTTATGGCATTGCAGTCTCTTTCCATCTGTCCTGGGTATCACTGACTGCATTCGTATACTATCACAAAATGAAGAGTGCTTTAGGAACGAAAGTCTTGTTCCCCTTTATTATGCATGTAGCATGCAATGCAATTTACTACATAACAGATGTCGTAGCTAAGTACCCAGGATCGTGTCATGATTCATTCATTTTAAGACAATCTGCCACAGCAATGCACAGCTTTTGAAAACTGGGCATATTTGACTTTTGGGTGAGTGCTCCAAATATTCTCCCTTACTGTGCAGAGATGGGCCAAAATAACCTCAAGTCTGAAGAACCTCACTTGGGCAAAGTTTGACCTAGGATCCAGAAATGAAATCTATAGTTTGGAGCTATCTTTATTAATATTTTTACTTTTCTGATGTAAGAGTGGGGGGGGGGGGGGGGGGGTGGAGGATCACATTTCTAGGTGACAGTGATCTGTCTTCCTTCTAAAAATGTGGTCTGGATTCCCCTGCTAAATCTTCAGTCTCCTGCAGAAATAAATTATACTTAGGCTTAACATTTCAGTTATTGAAAGAACTTTTGGAATCTTACAAAATTAGTTTTTGTCTAGATAAATCTGGTGGAACATTATTATACTGCCCTTCTAAAGCCAGAATGGAATTCCTGTAACGCAATGTTTTACATAATATTGCCATTAAATCCAGTCTATATTTAGAGGAAAAGGCAAACTGTAATAAGTTACACAGGAATGAAGAATTATTTGAATCTGAGAATATATGCTTGCAAATGTGGTAACACATTATTATTTGGGTTTGAAATATGACAACCAGAGAATAAAGCAAAATATTTAATAGACTATACTTATGCTTAACCACCGGGCACCCAGAAATTCCGAAGAGTATCCAGAATTTATGATGATTGGTACCTCGTAGATGGATGTAATAATAATAATAAGAATACATTTTTGAAACTGTATATATTACATCATTCTACTTTTTAGTTTTCCTTTTAAGGAGTGAAAGTAAACCCTCACCTCTGTGCAGATTAGAACAGTGTGAATAACTGAGTTCTTGGTTTGTTGGCTGTTCTGGAAAAAAAATAATTAAGGTTGAAGAAAGTGTTTAGTTCAACCCAAAATATAATTTTCATTTTGTGTTTGAGCTTTTAAAAAGTGTTTTAATTCTTTTACATGAAAATAAATTCAAATAAAAGAAATCAATAAATTCAAATAAAATCAATATCTTTCATTTTAAACATGTTGGAATGCAACATTTAACATTTTTAGGGTTCTTTCCTGATTTGAAACAATTTGGTGAAATAAACACACATTTTCAAAATGTTTTTGTTGACCTGAATGTGCATTTTTTTTCCCATAAATAAACTTTGGCTAAAAAAATTTCACTGAGCTCTAGTGCACAGGTCTAGCAAAATGCCTGTTCACCACTCAGGTTCTTAAAATGGCATCATAGTGGTCTATAAGCCTTCTGTTCATCTGCTGAACTGAGGAGGATTTAACATTTACCAAGCTGGGTTGGTCCACAGTGAAACACTTGTGGGGCAATTGGTGCAGTTATGTAATCTGATGAATGAGCTAAAGAATAAGTAGCTAACTTTTTTGCTTGCTTGTTTTTGAAAGTATTGGGACCAGTTCTCCACCTCTCTAAGGAGAACTCAGGTGCAGACTGCACCGTGCAGTAGAGGGGGCTGCAAGGAGCTGGTTGTAATTCTCTGATCTAGTCCTAATATAAACAATGACTTTAATGAGTAAACTTAAATTGGGTGTGGTGGCTCCCTGCTCCTGGCACTCCCTCAGTTTGTTCTTAAAGTGGGAGTAAGGGAAGTGATAGGTGAAGGAACTGGATATTTGCTTTCACCAACTTTTTACTGGCAGAGAGCTCTCCTACCTAGGGGGAGTTCTCCATTGGTCATTTCCAAGCAGTTTAATTCCAGTTTGCATTGCTGCTTGGGAGTCACGAATTAGACCCAGAATTGGCCCATTATAGACAGACCAATATATATTTAATATTAATACAAGTAATTATTAATTTTTTTGCCCTCCCTCATTTTTGCAGCCACTATCCTTCCAGTTAAGGAAGACCACATGGGAGTTCCCTCAGGAACCATCAGTGTCTCACCTAATTAGCTAGAAATGTTGACTTTCAGTTATATGAAGATAAGGGTCTAGTTATCCAGTTCTTGTCATTTTGAACAACCTGGTTTAGGATCTGAAATAGAGCAAAGTTATAGAGCAAATTTATCCATTTAACATTCACATTGGTTATTGACAGGCACAACCAAAAACTATTGCAGTGGAGTTGCTCTCTGGGAGTCCTGTGGAATCCTCTCCCATTAATATAGAAATTGATTTCCTATGTGCATTTGTGGAAGCCTGAAGGGAGATATAGTTTTCTCACAATTATTCTGTCAATTGTTTTCTGTAAATATGATAGGCTGAAGTGTTCACCAGTATATAGTTCCAGCAAGAATGGGTACATATTCTTTGCTTAACAGACAGGCTATTTTTTTTCAGAAGTTCTATGTGTACAGCTTTTAGTAATACAGATAAAGATTTTCAATAGTCTTCTCCAAAAACACAGCTGGAATAATATTTAGGGCAGAATTGTCATACCGTGTACATGGCCTTAGCCACAAAGACCTTTAATTTCAGTAGCATTGTTTTACTTAACCCCTCAGTTCCTTTGCAGTGGGCCATTACTATCTCTTTCTTGCATTAGTATTCTTTTGGTGCTGCGGATGACAACTAAAATGAGATCTTACATTTTTTTAAAGAGTTTGTATGACAGGGTTTCAAAATAAACAATATTTCAACATGTTCTTTTCATAATTCTTTTTTTTTAGGGTGTAAGATATCTTTGAATATACTACTAATCCAATGAAAGAAACTTGGCCCCTCTCACTTTTCCCTCTGAAGCATAAATTGAGACTTTAAATAGAGCTGGCGAAAAAGGGAATTTCCGTTTTGTGGGATATTCTGAGTTGTCGACATTTTGTTTAATTCCACATCACAATGACACTTTGGAATTTCCAGGAAAATGGACCAATCTGTTTTGGCACCCTCCTACTGGCAGGGCAGCTGGGCACCCAGGGATACAGCCAGGTGGCAAGGTGGCTGAGCAGCCAAGGAACTGAGCTGCCAGGGAGGAGCTAGCTGGGCAACCTGCCCTCCTGCCAGCCGGGTAGCTAGCTGTGGAGCTTGGTTAGTAGACAAACCAGCCAGCTGGCCAGCCAGTTCACCTGGATACCAGGTTTCCTGCCTGCCAGTCTGCCTGATGGCTGGTTGGTGGGCTGGCAGGAACCAGGCAGTCAGGTCCAGCCAGTTCGCCTGTCTGGTTTCTGTTGAAAGTCTTGATAGAATCAACATTTTCCTGCACAATGTTTTGATTGTGTCAAAGATGCATTTTCCAGCAGAAAACTGTTTTCAGAAAATGTCTGAGTAGCTCTAATTTTAGGCAAGTCAGATGTGAATGTCTTTGTGAGAGGTCTAGAATTGGAGCTGAAATTATATCTCCTTCCCTGCTGCTACATTAGGGCAAGAAGTAATCCTGAACCCCTACCCTGTAATCCTGTGAAAGGTGGAATCTGAAAATCGTGGTTGGGCCTGTCCTCACAATGGGAACAGACTAGAACTTCAAACAGAAACTAACTCACATTTGAAGAAAGTTCATATCTCCTGTAGATTTGAATTTTATACCTTGGGCTCAGTCTCTAACTGAAAAAATGAAAGATTCAATATCTTGCTATACACCTTCTTCAGTAATGACCAGAGACATTTATTGTTACGGTGGGAGTCCCCAGTTATACTATATACTGTGTCTTAATTGTTGTTTTTCTTAGCATGTGAACACAGTTCTGTCTTTGCAGAAATGCCATTATTAGGGTTTTTTTGGTGATACAGCTCCTTTTTGTGGGGCATGACAAGCAATAAGTGAGTTTGTTCTAAACCTTAATCTCTTTCTGTCTCTAACTAGAGTAAATTACCGAGGCAGAGTTGCTTTGTAAGAACTGTGCACTGGTGTCCGAAGAAGGATTGCCTGCTTTCTGTATGACCCCTTCTTTACAAGGACTGATGTGTATATAGTGTAAAACTGTATGTTTGTGTATAGCATAATTATTGAAGTTGCATTCAAAATATACCCTGAGTCCATGACACTGATTACTCTTCCACTGGGAAGCGGTCCTATAAGCCTCTGA
Organism: Dermatemys mawii; assembly: GCA_007922305.1. Taxonomy (NCBI): domain Eukaryota; kingdom Metazoa; phylum Chordata; order Testudines; family Dermatemydidae; genus Dermatemys; species Dermatemys mawii. The sequence goes on along the minus strand of ML677336.1, from coordinate 5,002,622 downwards.
CATCTATTACCACTCAGCAGATGAGCGACAGTATTTTAAGCAAAATCTTTATTGACTGAGTTTCATTTCCTTCACTGTAATAAGACTGACAATTGAGTGCTTTAAGTGATGAATGTCTTTATGCCCTCTAGTATAGCAAGAAGGATGAAACTTCTTTTCTATGTAGTTGTGATAAACAAAAGATTAGGAGTTACCATACATATCTGCTTTCTTCATAGTATATAGATTCCTCTCCATTAGTCTACTCTCCATAAATCAATCAATATCCAGATGGTAATATCCCAAAAGAAACCACTATTGAAGAGGTACAATACTTGGCTAAAATATCTTAGGTTTCATTTTCATCACAACATGGAAAATGGCGTACACCCCTTATTGTTGTCGTAAAGGAGGCTTGGTTTCTTCTCTTGCAGACTAAACTTCAATGTATTTTTTTTAAAAAAGCAATGACAAATCTACTCTTAACCACAGCTGCTGATACCCCTGTGATCTTCATGACTGCTTAAGAGACTTAAATAGTACACAGTCTTTGTGCTTTTTCTCTTCAGGAGGTGGATTTCATCCTCTATAAGAAAGGAAATATGTTTCTGTGGTGTTAGAAAATATGACCTTATAAACAAGAGGGAAAAACTCATCAAAGTGATCTAGCGAGAGATCTTTCTTTATTTTAAGCTTCATTCATTTTTTATTTTTTTTCATTTTTATACATATTTTTTGTAAACTTTTTGTGATGTATTGGACCTTTAACTCAGGCCCCAGGGGCTTTTACAGGAAACAAAAGAATACTTATATACCAGGTATTGTTACTAGACACTGCATACTGTTGGGATACTATTTCTTACTTTAAATGCACCCTTGATGCCTGAGGCAGCAGAAATTAAATATCAGATCCTCTGAATCAAACACATTTTAAAATATTCTTGCCTGATTATTTTGATAGTCTCAGCTACCCATTGCTTCAGGCTAAAACTCTGTTGTGCTGTCATTATGTCGTCTTTTCTCACTCAGGGAAAAGCAATGTACATGCACACACCCAACTGCATAAAATACACGACTGACATAATTTCTGACAAGACATCATTTTAATAAATATACAACATGCAGTGTCAAAAGGAAAATGTGAGTAGAGTTAATTGACTTTTATCTGTGTGCTGATTTTTCTCTCTGTGTTGGAACATTTTAATAAGCTTATGATACACACAAAATACAAGGAGACCTTTTCACTCTGGAACCTGGAAAATCCTTTAACTTGCTGATAATTGTTGGCAGTACCATTAAATCCTGGACTTGCATAATATATAAATCTGTGAATAAAATCTTTGAGTTTACAGCCATACTGAATTAAGTAGTATAGGAAGCTAGGAAGATGCTACTTACCATGCTGCATCAGACCAACGTTCCATCTACTCGGGTATGTGGTTGTTCACAGTACCACATGCTTCAGAGGAAGCTATAAAACTCTTGTAATGGATAATTATGGAATAGCCTACCTATGGAGGAAGCTTCTTACTAAAACCAGGCAGTTAGTGGTTTGTTTATATCCTGAAGCATGAAGGACTGATACTGCTTGAATATTTTTTATATTAGCTAGGGTTACTGTGGATGATCACGGTGCCCTCCCCAGCTGAACCCAGGCACAAGGGAGGCACTCCTTGCTAGTCCCCACTGGGTGTAGTGCCCATGCTGGCATTGAGTGGTACAATTTGCATCTCTTCATCTTGTGGGGGGTGAATTGAATCCTTTCTCCATACTAACACGTGCTCCTTTAAAAGGGTGCATATTTAACACAGGAATTTTCAGCTCACACCTGTGATCCAGCTAGTCCATTATCCTGTCTCCGGCAGTGACCAGTACCAGTACTTCAGAGTAAGGTTCAGGGAACCCTAAACTGACAATTAAACTATGTACATCAAACAACATTGTAATTTTTCTCAGACAAATAAATTGCAAAAGATCTGCCTCCCACATGGGCACCAGGTTTGTATAATTTTTGGTGATTCCCAGAACGGGTCCAAGCAGAGCCATCCCCTCCATAGGATGGACTACCCTGAGCCCTGTGCTTTGGGGATCCAGTGCTTCAGGGGGATGTGGGGTCCCGGCAGAGCTGTCCCATCCATAGGACAGACTAGGGCAACTGCCCTGGCCCCTGTGATTTGGGAGGCCCTGCGCTTGAGGGGGACACAGGGTCCAGGGTGGCCTGAGGGCTAACAGGGGGCCTGGTGCCTTCAGCAGTGAGCCACCTGGCCCTAGCCTGCCCTTACTGTGTGTCTTCCCTGCCCCCATTCCACCCCTCCCCCCAAGTGATGCTGGGAGCCGGTGTGGTGGGATGAAGTGGAGTGGAGCGGGCTTGGGGGGTGGGTCGCTCTCTGCTGTTGGTGCCAGGCCCTCCCGCTAACCCCGCAGGCTGCCCTGGATCCTACGGCCCCATGAAGGGCAGGGCCCCCCAAAGCATGATAAGCCCAAACACTGGTGGAGCTGGGCCATATTCATAAATATTGGTGGAGCACAGGCACCATGCACTCATACAACTCACTGCCTATGGCCTCCCAGATATCTCTGCAGCCTTCTCTTCTATTGCTGGATTGTTTCAGCCTATATAAATTGGTGAAAGACTATATGGTTAGTGCAATAGTATGATAGCTTTGAAAGTAATGAACGGTGGTTAGTATATTCGGTTTTTATAATGACACATGCTGCTTTTCAGCTGTGCTGTATCTTCCAAAAAGGTTTTCTTTAAAATACAAATTACGATGTCTGACACTGAAACCTCCGTACTTACTCTTCTTCATCTGATTATGATATGTGTTGTACAGTGGATGCCTTGTAAGGTATCATTTTAAAAGTTTTGATCTGCTGAACCTTAATATCCTATTGGATTGTATGTACTATCATTGTATGTGAAATTATGAAGTATTGCTCTATGTGCTACTGAAATATGGTGTGAAGTTGGGAAATGCCCACAGCCAGCCTTTCAGGTGCAACAAAGGAGGTCCAGACAGGCACTGATGGCCTATTACAAAAAGAATCCTCTATCCCAGAGACTTCTCTGAGAAGGCACATATGCCATCGGGGTCAACTAACCCACATCACAGCAAGAATCTTTCTAGCAGCTGGCAGAGAAGTGACATCATCACTTCGCCTTTCTCTCTTCCTTCCCTCAACACCTGGAAGATCATCTGGAAGACAGAGTCTTAGGAAGATTAGTTCCAGATTGAAAGGGGGTCTAATCTGTATATTGAGAAACTGTAAGTTGTCTGTACCATCTGTTAGGGCGGGAAACTATTTGATTAAAATCTTGCTTAGCCTTTTAAATTAGAATTTAGACTGCAAATTTATTTTTATTTCTTAGGTAGCCAGCTTTGATCTCTGTGCTTGCATCTTATAATGACTTAAAATCTATATTTTTGGAGTTAATAAATCTCTTTTACATTTTACCTAAAATTGTGTGTTTCTGGTTGAAATGCTTGGGAAATCTCTGCTCAGATTACAAAGGCTGGTGAATGTCTACTTTTCTATGAAGAAGTGCCAAATTTATTAATTAGTTTGCATTGTCAAAGGAAACCTTCAGCAGTGCAAGATGGTATATTTCTGGGTTGCAAGGCCAGATTGCTGAGGGGAATTGGCTAGAGTCTCTCAATTGATGGCTCATGGTGGCTGGGAGATCATTCATGTAACTCATTCGGGTGTGTCCCTGTCTGTGTATGGCTGTGTAAGTGCATTGCCTGTCAGAGGCTTGTAGCTTGACATTAGCATTGTGCAATACCATTGTGTAGTGAATGAACTCATAAAGCTGTGTCCCATGTCTCTCTCACCATCAAAGCCAAAAACTTCAAAATGTATAACACACCACCCTCTACTCTCCTCCCCACAAAAGAGAAATCTTAAAATATTGGAAAAGTAATTTCTTAGTATTGTAATTAAAAGTTTTGTGTGCACATGTATGTGGATGGATTCAGAGTTGCTCCACTGTATGTCAAATTCAACAGGCGCACAGCTAATGGAGATTCTCCTTTAACTTCAGTGATAAGAGCATGTGCTTTTTAGAACAGAAGGATGAGTTTTATCTTCACTAATGCCATGAAGTTCTGAGTAGCCAGTGGGACAATGGTGCATCATGGCAACCTTAGGTGACCATGGCTTTGTTACACTGTATATAAAGATGCCCATAATCTTATTTTTACAATTCTGCACTTCTGATAACAATACTTTTAATTACTGCAGAAAGATGGACAAAGACTTGGTCACACAGGGATTTTTTTCTTCAATAATGGGCATCCTCTGTAACATAAGGGACCTACTGTACAACCAAACTAATTGTAGAGGAACCATATTAACATGAATAGAAAGATAAAAAGATATTCAGGTATCTAGGACATGGATATAGGGGAAAAGTTCTATGAGACCATGAATGACACAAATTATGAATTTCACAAAACAAATATTATTTTATGAATTAAAGAATGAAATGTGTAAATTGTGCACCCACCTGTTCTCCCTAATTTTAGATGTAATATTTCTATCAAGACATGAAAGGTGGCTGAGGTATTATCTTTTATTGTACCAACTTTTGTTGGTGAAAGAGACAAGCTTTCGAACTATACACAGCTCTTAGATCTGGGAAAGGTAATCAAAGAGTACATCTACACTGGAATAAAAGATCTGCAGCATGGCCGTGGCTGGCCCAGGTAAGCTAACCTGGGCTTGCGGGGCTAAAAATTGCTGTGTAGACACTTGAGTTGGAGCCTGGTGTCTGGGGACCTTCCCCTGCCTCGTCTTTTGAAAGTGTTGTGCTGGGGCATTTAGTGTACTAGATGAGGTATACCAAATGTTGTGATAGGCGTGTGTAGGACTCATGGATCTTGAAAGGTGTGTTGGGGTGGGTATTGATCATCATAGCAGCGGAGACACATCTGCAGGTTTTGCATCTGTTTTTATGGCATGATCCAGTACTGCTTTGAGTTGGTGTCCCCCTTCCAGTCTGTGAAGATAGACATTTGATTTATGGCTGATTAAAACAATCTTTAACCCAATAACTACCTCTTTTTGTCCTATGACTGCAGAGGCCACTTCACCTTAAATGGTCTCTTACAATGTGTTTTAACTACTTCTGCTAAACAATCTATTCCATCTTGTATTTAGGTATGATACTTTGTGTCCCTTTCTCAAACCTGAAGAGTTCTGTGTAGCTCAAAAGCTTGCTTTTACCGACAGAATTGGTCTAATAAAAGATATTACCTCACCTACCTTGTCACTCTAATATCCTGGGACTGACACAACTGCAACATTGCAAACAACCTTCCAGTCAAGACATTCAGTAGGTAATGAGCTTGATAGGATAAGCACATCAAACACTAATCAAATCCACTCACTTGCATGTATAGTAAAAGCGCAGGGCTTACTTTGCTCTGCAGCAAGGAACACAGGTAACTTATTCTCCTCCTCTCTAGTTTTGCATAAAACTTGCTTTCCAGCACAGTTGTTGACATAGGGCTTGGATGTACCAACATTTTATAGTGCTCTAACTTGCTGGCTCAGTGGGGTGAAAAATCACCCCCTGAGCACAGCAAGTCTGAGCGCTTTAAAGCGCTAGTGTGGACAGGCTCTGAGCACTGGGAGCTGCACTCCCAGTGCTCAGAGCTAATCCCCTCGTACAGGTGGATTACCAGGAGCCCAGCACTCATGTGTGGCCACACCCTTCAAAGCACTGCCGCGGGAACATTCCCGACAGCGCTTGGAAGTGCCCAGTGTAGCCATATCCATAGTGTTTTTTGTTGGTAGCTTTGGGTAACCTACCACTGATTGCATAAAATTGATGTACCCTTAAAAAGGTTCACTCAGGAACTTAATGCAGGTTTTTAAAAAATTGTTTATACTTCTAATAAATGCTCAGAAGTTGAAAAAATAACCCATAAAATCATAGGGTTGGAAGGAACCACAAGGGTCATCTAGTCCACCTCCCTGCCAAGATGCAGGATTTGTTGCACCTAAACCATCCAAGACAGATGGCTATCCAGCCTCCTTTTGAAAACCTCCAGTGGAGAAGCTTCCACAACCTCCCCAGTCAGTCTGTCCCCTTGCCCTACTGTTCTTAGAGTTAGGAAGATTTTCCTGAAATTTAGCTGAAATCTGTTATGCTATAGTTTGAGTCCATTGCCTGTTGTCCTGCCTTCTGAGGTAAAATAGAACAACTTTTCTCCATCTCTTTTGTGGCAACCTTTCAAGTATTTGAAGGCCACTATCATATCCCCTCATTAATCTCCTCTTTTCCAAAATAAACATATCCTGTTCCTTTAGCCTGCGTGCATATAGACTGCTTTCCATCCTTTTCATTTTTGTTGCTTGCTTCTAGATTCTTTCCAGTTTCTCTACATCCTTTCTATACATGGGTGACCAAAACTGGACACAGTACTCCAGCTGAGGCCTAACTAGCGCTAAGTAGGGTGGTACTATCACCTCCCATGACTTGCATGCTTTGCCTCTGTTAATCAACCTAAAATTGCATTTTTATTTTTTTTGCAACACCATTGCATTGCTGACATATTCAGGTTGTGATCCACCAGCAGTGTTGTTGCCAAACCAATTCTGTATTTGTGCATTTGGTTTTTCTTCCATAAGAGTAGCACCTTAAATTTGTCTTTGTTGAATTTCATTTTTGTTTCTATAGCCCAGTTCCCCAATTTATCAAGATCCTTCTGAATTTTAGCTCTATTCTCCAAAGAATTGGCAAGCCCTTCCTCTCCCACCCGCCTTGCTTTGTGTCATCTGCAGTCTTGATTGGCATGCTCTCTATACCTCCATCCAGGTCATTAATAAAGATGTTTATTTGGCAGACATTGAATCCACCCCTGTTCAGTTTTTCTGATTTCCTTGTTCTTATAGCTTTATCACTGCCAATGTATGCTGTTTGGTCTAATATAGGTATTGTTAATAAACTGAGGCATGAAATTCTCTGCTAAGTCATTAGGTGGTATGTAACAGGTCAGGAAAGCTGCAGAATGGAGCTGGCTGAAAAATGAAAAGATGTTTTCAAAAAGCTCAAAATAATTTTTATGTAGGTTCGGGAAGAAGTTTTTGTTTACCTTTTTTCATGAAATTTGCATTAAGAATTTTTGGTTTTTTAATTTTTTTGATGGTCATCCTCTTCCCCCTTTCTCCTTTTTATTCTTCCTTTCCTACTTTCCTGCTAAAAAGGGGAGAAGTTAAATAAAGGAGAGGGGTGGGGGGGTTAGGTTGGACATTAGAAAAAACTATTTCATTAGGACGGTGGTGAAGCACTGGAATGGGTTACTTAGGGAGGTGTAGAATCTCCTTCTTTAGAGGTTTTTAAGGTCAGGTTTGACAAAGCCCTGGCTGGGATGATTTAGTTGGGGATTAGTCCTGGTTTGAGCAGGGGGTTGGACTAGATGACCTCCTGAGGTCCCTTCCAACCCTTATATTCTATGATTCTATGAAAAAGAGGAAATAAACTGGAAAAAAGTACTTTTTTTTTCTTTCCTATCTGGGTGAAAACACAGACAATTAAAAAAAAATTTTTTTTGAAAGGAGGTAATTTTTCAGTGAAAAGTTCATTCAAAAGATTTAAACCAGCTGTGTTCTAGGCTGAATGCAGTAGCCAGGTCTGTAGGGCCACACTTCAATAAGGAAACCTTAGTCGACCACCATCTGTCTTGTGAATGCTATGAACTGTCCCCCGCTTTGATTGAACACCACAGAATTCCCCACAGATCAGAGAATAGGATTTGCTAATGTGAGTGCCCCTCTGCCTCATGGCTTTGAAGATATTTATTGGTGTTACACTATAACATAAGAACTTATGTAAACAGTGGGAAGCTGTCAATTGTTAACTTCATATTTACAAAATGGGGAATTTATGAAAAAATGAAAGCTCTGGTGGGTATTCTCTGATCTTTTAAATATATATTATTTTTACACTGCCAAAGGTAGTATAGAAATTTTATTCACCCTGGAGATCTAGGTACAAATGTTTTCTTAGGCTAAAAATGAAAATATATGTGATAGTTTGGATAGTCTGGACCAAGGGGCTACACAGGGAGCTAAGTGTATTGCAAGAAAAGAAAGTTTATTAGCAATACCTGTAATTGATACATAGGATACAGCAATACTTTCAGATAGTGAGACTTACTTTAAGTGCCTTCCAGAACAACCCTAAACTTCATTTCTCGTGTACAATAGATATTAGCTTGTCTCTTGAAATCCCAAGACAATCAGTAGTTGCCAGATGGCACCGAGAGCTCTATACAAGGCTACATCTTAAATTGATTTGGAAGTTGGAACTGGTATAAAAGGCAGCAGTTCGCTTGGTAAGTAGGGAATTCTTTAGAGAATACATATCATCTGTGCTCTGGGTTTGTGTTGGTTCCATGTGATGGATTTTAAGGTGTTGCCTTTCACTGCCTCTCTCATTATATGGTGCAATGGTTGCAGTGACTGGAGGTACTGATGTTAGATCCGCTCAGTAAAATTAACAGGGGTTTTCTGGCAGGGCTCCATAACTGCCTCAAGTCCCAGAATGCCCTCTCCTCCCTGGTCTGAAAGAGTCTGAGTTGTTGACTTTCCCGGTCCATTTGTAGCACCCAGCCTTTGAAGAGAATCAACAGAGATTGAAAGTCAATCAATCTGCGCTGTTTGCTTTTAGAATAGTTGGTTGGTAGGAAGGGTGAACTGATTGAGATTTCCACATAATTTTGTAATTTTAAATAATTGGCAGGGTTTGTGTATAGAGGTATTTTTTTATTGTCCTAAACTGACAGAAAATAAATAATACCAAAAAGACAGAAGAGCGCAATTGCAGAATTATTTTTGATCAGGTCAAAGGATCCTATATACATTTTGTGGGTGGGTGGGGGCACACAGCAGAAGAAAAACAAACACCACTCTTGCAAAATAATTAAAATTTACTAGCCCTGGAACAAAAATCTCCTTGTTGTCCTTACCATGCATGATAATAAACAACGCAAAAACAAAAACCCCACCTGATATTTTACTCACTCATCACAGAAAATAACTTGAAGTAACAGCAAGAAAAACTTTTCAAAACTGGCAAATTATTGATATACATACAAATACATTCATATGTCCATATGTTCATGGTAGAAACCCAATTTTACTAAGATCTTAGGACACAAAAAAACCCCTAGAAAAGCCTAAATTTCACTGCAGCTGAAGCGTGATTCCTGAGAGCACCTGAAGGTAGACTGATGGAAGAACTGCAACTGTATTCGTATTCAGTTTTCAACCCCAGGAGATATAATGCACTTTTGGTTAATCAGAAGTTTTAGTTAAATGTGTTTAAATGCATTGTTACTCTATATGTGTGCGTACTACAGTCACTATGTTAAACAGGAAATTATGAGGCTGGGCACATTCAGCAAGCAGGAGATCAAGAAGAACTCGGTTATGTTGCACATTAGTGTTTTGATAGCAGTTAAGACATTTTGTTTTTCATTAGTAGTTTACGCAAGGAAAATATGTTTTATTCGTAGCTGAAGCAGGAAGTCTTCAAATAAAAATAGCAGTGGCTTTTAAGTCCTTTCTTATCTTACTCTTGTATGTATTTTCAACAATGTACAGCAAACAATTTTGCTTGCAAATTGGGATGATTGTAGTGTACTTCTTTTATTTCCTCTTAGCCAGAATAGGGTTACAGGGATTTTATCCCTTGTGGACATCACTTTTTCACAGCAAGATAGAGTGTACTAAGCATTTTCGCTAGATTAACATCCCATAATCTCTGGCTCCCATATTGCTCCCACTGAAGTTGCTGGCAAACTGCCCATGAAATTCAATGGGAGTAGGATCTCTCTCTTTTCTCAAGTCCATGATTGTGACGCCATTACAGGTAACCACTTCCTTAGGAAAACCCATGAGAGGAATTACAAGGGAAGAAATATCAGTAAGGATTCTTGTTTTCCTCTGTGGAACAAGCTGTAAATCCACCCTCAAGCCCTAGGTGATACTAGTATGACCAGACAGCAAATGAGAAAAACTGGGACAGGGTGTGGGGGGTAATAGGAGCCTATATAAGAAAAAGACCCAAAAATTGGGACTGTCCCTATAAAATTGGGACATCTGTTCACCTTAGGTGATACAAAAATAGCAGCATCATTCTCATGGAGACTCCATGGCTTCATCTGTTCCCTGTGAGCAGGGCACTGGACCTAGCAGTGCAGAAGCACCTGCTCCCTCTAGGCCCAAAAGTGGTAATAGCAAAAAATGCATAGATTTGTTCAATGGCTTTTTCAGCACCACCCCCCACTACAAAAATTGTCACCCAGGCAGGTGTGCTGGAACACCTCAGTGCATCCATATCCCTGGGACACCCCAGAAACAAGGGGGCTTCCTCAACAGAAAATGGTAGTGGTGGGGAAGTCACAGAACAGTAATAGGCCAAAAACACGTGGAAAAAGTGCAGGAGAGTTTTCAATGGATCAAGAAAGCTAAGCAAAAAATATGCTGCTGTTTAATATCTAGTCAGCAATCATTTATGTACAGGGGCAAATGCTTTGCTCTATGTATTTTTTTACAATTAAAAATGCATTTTTAGAATTCTCACTTCATGCATGATTTCAAGCAGCATTCCAGATGCTTGTCAAATAATACCAGAGTATCAAATTTAAAAAGACTTTGCCTTATGGCAGCATTCTTTTCTCTTTCTTGAGTTTTTAATTATTCTTTCTTACCCTAGACTACTCAGCAAGGGGATCTGATACAGTGCTGGCTTGCTGTTTTCTTTTCTAGTAGAATCAGTTATATAAACCTTATCATAGTGTATTATTTGTTTCTCATATTGCCCACAATGTTGTAGGTGCTGTACAAACATAAAAGAAGGCTCAATTCCTGTTTCATGACACACTTTTTTACAATAAAGGACAGAACAGACATAGAAATAGATACGGGGGGGGGGGGGGGAGGGAAGGAGAGTATCCAACAATTAAAGGGGCAAGGCTGTGATTGGCTACCTCCTAATACACAATTTAAATGGTCTCATCATTTTAAATATCCAGATCTGTATGTAAATATGTCTGTGTAGGTATATAACTTTATTTGTATATCTAGCAAGGGTGAGACATATAGACAATTCCAAACTTCCTTCATGCATGCAGTTATACTTGTAGGTGTCACAGTAGTGTTGGGCCCTCCTAAGGGATCTGAATGAGGAGAAGATAGTGGCCTTATGGACCAGCTCAGGAAGGATGCTCTATACATGGAATGGCATCACAGACAAATAGCACAGAGACGTTGTTGAAACAGACAAATTGTGTACTGGGACTGGCATCACTGACAGAGACCATTGACTGCACTAGACTTACACCCACTTACCCAGTGGATCCCATACCTTTCAGTAAAATGTTTTGACTAACTTGAATTTCATTAATATTTTATCTCTAATCTAGCCCAGAGGTGGCCAACCTGAGCCTGAGAAGGAACCAGAATTTACCAATATACATTGCCAAAGAGCCACGATAGTACATCGGCAGCCCCCCGCACCCGCATCAGCTTCCTGCGCCTCCCACCCAATGATCAGTGCTTTTCCCCTCCCTCCCCACATCTCCTGATCAGCTGTTTCCTGGCATGTAGAAGGGAAGGAGAGGGGAGAGGGAGGAGCGAGGGCATGGCAGGCTCAGGGGAGGGGATGGGAAGGGGTGGAGTGGGGGCAGGGCCTGTGGCAGAGCCAGGGGCTGAGCAGTGAGCACCCCCTGGCACATTGGAAAGTTGGTGCCTGTAGCTTCAGCCCTGGAGTTGGTACCTATAAAAGGAGCCATGTATTAACTTCTGAAGAGCCACACGTTGGCCACCCCGATCTAGCCTGTATCTTCATGTGTTTAAAACAAATACGCGTTTAATGCAAAAGCTGTTCATTTACACTTGATTTATAGCATTGCACATCGAAGTAAGGGAAGAGAAAAAAATACAGATTAGCAGTTCCTTTTGCATCTCTTCAGTAAGAACTGCTTTTAATGATTAGACTGTACGTGGAACATTTGGTCATTGTTACTGATAGGCATTAATTGCTGGTAAATACATATTTAAATAGCTGATATTTTAGAACACTTGAGAGATCACAGGACTTTATAGAGCTTCCACTTCAGATTACGATGTCAGCAGTAGCAAAACTAGCAAAGTGTGATGTGAAATATTCCATATGCTAGACTGAAATAATCACAATTGAAAGCCATTACATAACCAGAGTTGTTTTGGCTGGGGTTGACTGACAATGCTTAATATTCAATTAAGAAGCATGTTATTGGGCTCAGATGCTGATGCAAATCTAAAGGAAAGCTTAATTTGTTTGACCCTCGTAACCTGCTCACTTTGATTTTATTTGAGACTGTGCCTAATGCATTTTATGTAACCAAGGAAGACAACATTTCTTCATTATGAGAAAGAGATGTCCCATTGCTGCTCTAAAAGCCTTCTTAAGTTTCCCTGGTATATTGATTTTTATTTTTTATTTTTTAAAAGGAAACAAGCTTAGAGAACTTTTAACCTACATTAAATCTTTTTTATTTGCTAACCTAAACAGGAACTAATCATCGGTGCAAAGAATTAACCGACACAGGAGACCAGATTATACATTTTAAGTTTTACTTTTGGAGTCCTGGGGGAATGCTATAGTGCAGAATTGGATTAACCTTTCTGACATTTTTTCTAATAGCCCAAAAGCTACAGTATAAACCTTATTCTTCTGGCACTCAGATATTCTGCTTATTCTGTATATTCCATATACATGCATGGCAAGACACACACTTTATCAGAAATAATGCAAATAATTATGTCTGAGTTTCTAGGCACAGAATACTCATCCATTATCTACAAATCAGCCACAGTCTGACCTTGCTACTCCATAGCAGAGTTTTTATATATATGGATAGCCAAAAGATATTAGTAATAAGCAACCAGCTTTACAGTAAATGTAAGCTAGTTTTTTCTGCAAGGAAAATTGTCTTTACAAATATATTTGATTAACTAGGTCTGTCTAAGAAGTATTTTACTACTTCTGCTCATACAGTTCTTTCATCTGTTTATCGAGCCAGGCTTCCCTGCTTTTTGCAGAATCCTTTTCTAAGAACAGGTAGCCCTCCTTTGATTGGAATTCAACCACATTAATTTGTTATCTGTACAATTTTAAAGTCATAAAGAATTCAGAGAAGTGACACCGTGGATTAATTTGGGCCGAGGAGTATAAGATGTGCGTCTCAATAGACCATGACATTTGTTTTAAGAGTTCAGGTGTAATTCTGATACAGAAAGTTATGAAATTTCAACTATTCAGTCACTGGGAAGAAAGACAAGAATGGAGATCAAGGGCTAAATTCTTTGTTATGTCCAGTATCTGCTGGGTGCACTGAGGACAGGGCCAGGGAGAACTAGTCACAGCTTCTTGAATCTCTGGTGAGGTATAAACTGGCCCCTTTCCCATGGCAGATGGGAACAGCCTTGAAGCTTCTCTAATCTACACCAGCAGGCTATGGATCCAAAGGCCAATCTACTAGCCATGGATTGCTGGGATTCAGCATGCTGTGGGTACTACCCAATCTAGCCCTTAAATGGGAAGTTGCAGAGGGGCTTTTATATGAGCTGGCTAGCTGGTTTTACATGAGTCTGTGCTGAGTGAAAACCCTAGCTGGAGAGGTCTAGTGGCTTTCCAGCTCCTTTATGCCATCTAGGGTGACCAGATGTCCTGATTTTATAGGGACAGTCCTGATTTTGGGGTATTTTTCTTATATTGGTTCCTATTACCGCCCAACCCTGTCTCATTTTTCACATTTGCTGTCTGGTCGCTGTAGGTCCGTCAGAGCAAGACAAAGGGAATAGAGCAGCACAGAGAATCTGGTCCTGAGGGTTCTCCAGAAACCTGTGTTCAGAACAATCCTAGGAATTGCTATGCACAATCTGCTTTTTAAAGCAACATGCCTATTATGACCCCCCCCTTTTTCAAAAGATATCTAATCATAATTATTTTATATAATTTGGAGTTGATAAAATATGGTGGAACCTATCCAGTTTCTTGGGGCTCTATTAGCATTTTAGCTATTTCACGGACTACTGTTCAAATATAGACTTGTGCCTTTGCTATGACAAAACTACACTTCTCCCAACTTATGCCCCACTATCCAATCCAGAATTTCCTGAACTCTTCTCTATGTATTGTCTGCCACACAATCTCTGCTTTGTTATCTAAAGTTCTGCCATACTTTTTATTTGCCCCAGATTTCCATAATGATGGATTTTTTCCTGCTTCTTCCCATCTTGCGTTTGTCATGTCTTGTCTTGTCACTTTTTCTTTACTTTATTTCCCTTCCCCTCCATTTTTCAGTTGCACTGGAGATGCAGCTCAGAAGGTACAGCTCAGTGTGTGGCAGGGCAAAGTTGGGTTCAACAACCCTCCCTAATCGAGGCTGTTTTGGAGCTGAAATAGGCAACCCTAGGGATGCCTAAATTATGCTGTGGGCTGTGGCATAAGTTCAAAAGTTTATAGCAGTGTACATTACAGCATTCTGCTCTCTGTTGCCCTAAGCCCTCAATGTTATGACTTGTAAATTGGGAGGTGGGTGGGGCAACAGCATAGAGCTGAGTATTATCTATTACCAGTTAATTTGATTCTTGTCACTCTAGTGCAGTGACTTCTTCTCTTACTGTTACTCAGTTACCAATCTCCTAACTTTTTCCTCTAATGTAACTTTAATTTTTGTTCAACTTGATTACCTGCTTCACTGCCTTTTTTCAGATTTGTTAACCGCTGCACTTCTTTCAGTGAAGGTCACCTACCCTTATTTCAAATGGAGTATGATGAAACCTAAAGTCTTTCTCAAATCATTCACAGAATTCTGTCTCCTAATGGCATAGTTTTGAAGATTATTACTAACTTCTCAATATTTCCAGGCCATGTAATTTAGGAGCTAATGACAATTTGCTAAGCATAGATTAACATTTAGATTTTGATTTGCTATCTGCTAAGGTAAAGAATAAATGTATCCAGTTGTATCTTGTAATAAATGTATTTTTGCATAGTTTTATAGTTCTCTGTATAATTGTTTAAGTATACACAAGTAATAATTTTTTTAAAAAAACAGACTTCTCAATTAACAATTATTTTAGTTGCCTGTGATGTGTAGAATTGCATTCAGTGTAACAAATATTTGTTTTTCAGCTTATTTATATGTGCTGTTAATTGCACAGAGGATATGGGAAGGCTGCAATGCTAGGCTTGAGAATTAATATAGCCGGTGAACCATTTTGATTCTGAAACAGACTACAAATGACACTTAACAAAATCCCCCAGTGCATGCATACTCACACACCCCTCTACTAAATAGTGTGCTTAGTATATGTTTTTGTGGCATACAAACAAGGAAAGTATTCCATTTCAGTAAATATTGTAAGAAAGATTACTTTCTTCTGTTGGTACATTTTTATTTTATTTCTAAGTTTGACCTTTTACCACACTGGTTACACTTCAAATTTAGCAGCTGTTTCTAGTCCACCATACCTTCCATACTGAGACAGTATCAAGATAAACTGCCACATTTCCTTCCCAAAAGAGATCCTGTCTACACAATGCTCTTGAAGCCACATGGAGATACGTGCAAGAAAACTCCATTAAGACCAGTATATCCTAATGATAGTGTTGCATAAATTGTTTGCAGTGTAGCAAGGTGGGTGAGATAATATCTTTTTTTGGACCAGCTTATGCTGATGAGAGAGACAAGATTTTGCTACACAGCACTCTTCTTCAGGTCTGGAAAGGTGTGCAAAGACTTTTAAATTCAGTATGTTTTGTTTAAAAATATTTATACAAAAAGGAAAGAGAAAAATAGATCGCCACCTCCTAGGACTGCTTATCTGGGCAAAACTCCCATTACTTTCAGTC
Organism: Dermatemys mawii; assembly: GCA_007922305.1. NCBI lineage: Eukaryota > Metazoa > Chordata > Testudines > Dermatemydidae > Dermatemys > Dermatemys mawii. Next base: position 4,986,730 of record ML677336.1, on the reverse strand, counting down.
GGAATTTTGTCTGTGGTCTGAACTAATTGCCATTGAAGTCAGTGGGAGTCTTTTATTTGGTTTGAATGGCCCTTGGATCAGGCCTGATGAAGTATGGGTTAGGTTCCCAGTATACAAATAATACAGGTGTTTTATATTGGGTTTATTTGTTAATCAAAACTTAGATACTGACTTTTCAAGCATTTTTCAAGCAGTTCATGTTAACTGGGCATATTTAGACTCACTGCAATGTAGAACTAAGAGAGGTTTTTTTTCCCTACTTTGCATCTTTTGTCATTTCTGTAAAAAGAGGAAACTATTATACATTTACATTTGATACATATCTCTTCCCAGGAACCTTTTGTTAAACTTCTTTAATTCACAAAAGCTTTACATAAAGAATACTGTAGGATAATTTCAGTGGGATTTACAGCAGCTTTAATGAGTTAGAGATGGATCAAAAAGCCTTTGCTGATTCATTAGATCGTCTCCTGATTTATAAGATTTTCATCACTTCATCAGTTAATCCACTAAGTTGACTATCCATTTCAAGAAGAATCCACATGGATTTATGTCAGTAACAGGACTATTCAGAACACACCTAAGAATTAAAATATTGTATTAAATAATACCTAGATAGGAATTAATCTGGAGTGAGTCCTCCAAGCCCAGTACCAACAAAGGAAAGAATTAGTGAAAATCGTGTGCCAACACTACCGTAATCAAAGCATAACTATAAAATAGTTTTATTCTGACTGGGATGGTACAAGAGTTTAGCTTTGTTCATGCTAATTAGAAATACTTAGCTGCAAACCCGTTGTCAGCTAGTCATCAGCACTGTATTGTGTGTAAGCCTAAAATGTTTTTGAATATCTGATTTTAAAAAGACTATAAAACCAAAATAACCGTGTATGTAGAATCTCTGGATCAAATTAAAGGTGACTGCCCAGCATCTGCTGCAGTATAAATAGGCGAAGTGGAGGTTGAAAGATCCAATGATTCTTAGGGAGGCGTTAATGGAGTAGTGGATGAGCAGTTTATTACAGCAGGTACTGCATCCCAATGTACCATAACAAATACCTCCAGAAAGACAATGGGCCTGGCCCTTAGTCCATTTAGTTCTGGTGGTTGAAAGCCGCTGGAAATCTGGCGATTGTGCCCAGCTGAGGAGTTTTTTTGGTGGCATATGCCCCTAAACTTGCTCAGCACTCAACCTTGTAGACAGACACCCAATAGTATCTGATTTGCATGTGGCACTCAGCCAGCCAGAGAAAAAGAATATCTACTATATTTTGATGATTCTGTCCTGTGCGATGGCTCTGTTAAACTCTTATGTAATTGAGAAAGCAAGAACATATCAGGGGAGGGGGAAGTATGCATTTTAAAAAGGAAGCTCCTGTCATCTTATTTAGCTCTTGCACATTGCAATATTTGTAACATTTCCCAGTGCTGGAGCATATAGTTGATTAGAAATGTCTAATATCTATCCCCCTGGTTTTCCCACATGTACCCAGCTGGTAACTGCCAGCACCTCAGTCCAATATACCTAGTAATGCTAGCGAAAAGATGAGTGCCACTCTGAGTTGTAGACTGAAGAGGTGTGCAGTATAAATTGCATGGCACACTGAAGCCCCTGCAGCCAAAATCTGGGTGCTGGTCTCTGACAACCGTTTTGGTTTAATTTTCAGCCAGCTTAAGCCTACAGTTCTGAGAATGGAAGCTGCTTTACACCCCTCCATGGCAGAATTATATGCATTGACAAGCTCTGTTGCTCTCATACATGCAAGTTAATTGAATTTTTGGAGCAAAATGTTATAACATTTGCTTCCATTTGGAATAAAAGTATCTGGAGTTGGGGTGGAGGGAGAGAGTTTGATATGGGGAAATGTCTTTATTTTCCTGGAAGACTGGCCTCTCTCTCAACACAAACATTTCAAGATGTCTTACTTGTCACACTATGCAAGTAAATGAGGAGAGCTAGCTTCACTCCTCAGCTATGACACTGACTAGCTATGTGACCCTGTGTAAGTCACTTAAGAAATGATAACCCCTGCTCTTTGGCACAAGACTTGTCAAGGTTCTGTGGCATGAGGAAGGGGCATGACACAGGAAGTCCATGCAATGTGACTATGTAAACTTGCATACTGCAGAGTGCAGGTTCTGTCATAGTACAGGATAGGGGCCTGGGAGCCAACTAAAGGAGATCTGAGGCCGTGGAAAGTGGGTCCAAACCTACATGGATCAACTGGTGAAATTCTCTATATGAGGGAAACACAGCCCTCGGGATTCTGCTCTCATCTCTCTCATAAATCCCTATACATGCCTGTGAATGTTTATTTGGAATCAGATTCTCACTGGCCCTTGCACATACTTACAGGGAAGTGGGGAGGAAAGAGAGCGCAAAGACCACTTCTTCATGTCCTGACCAAGGGCTAATCACTTTAGTAATTTCTGCTTTTGGAAGAGGGCATGGACTATTCCCTCCATTCACCCTCTAAGGTACCCCAAATCAAGTAGGCAGGACTAAGATTACACCCACTATATTGGCCTGTATCAAGGACAATTTGGGAGAGACCAAGTGTCAAGGAAAATATGGTAACTCACTTTCCAAGCTTTATGGTAACTCACTTTCCAAGTGTTTGTTTGCATGAGCCTCATAGTGGGTCAGTGTACAAATTAAACAAGCTAGACCTTTGGCTCTTTAGAAAGCTCCAGAATTTGGCCTTCAACTTGTTTATACTGGAATTTTGCCATGTGTCAAATGCAAATAATGCTCAACTTTTTAAAGGATCCTGAGATTCTCAGATGAAAAGTGCTTGATAGATGAAATTATGAAAAATGATCCTGGTTTAAATGGAAAGTGAACTCATATGAAGAAGAAGGGAACTCATTTTTATTGTAAAAATAATCAGTTGAATATATATAATTACAGCCCAAAAGAGTTGGAAAGTTTTTCTTTGTGAATTTTGTTAATCATTCAGGCCTTAATGATGACTCTGTGTTGTTCAGACATACAAAAAGCCCATTCACCTGGTACAGTGATGGACTAAAATCACTTTGCCATTTGAAAATCCTTTTTTTGAATTTGTGAATCTGACTTTCTTCTCTAGCCTCAAAAATTGTTGAAGTGGAGGAAAAATAATTTAATGTTCTTTATGAATCTTGCCCAGTATCTTTTTGGTTTCCTGGATGAATTCTATTATCATGAACGTGACCTTTACAGTTCATATCTCTTTGGAGCCTAATGTAGTTATTCTCCATTCTGTTATAATGAAAGTGTTACATGGATAACTATCCAACATTATCTTCCAGAAGGAGTACTAATTTGGGAAAGAAATAAAATACTTCAATATAATACTAGCTTCCTTTTTTTTAACCTTGTAGATTCCTGATAGTGAGAGCTGAGTAAGTTCATGGACATGGTAAGTATGCTGAATTTACTTATTGTAAAATATAATTTCCATTTCAAAATTCATGGGCAACGATATCGATTCCTTTCTGCAATTACAATACTTCAAATGAACTCTGATGAATAATCGGTGCTGCTGGACATACAGCATACAGATCTGTTTATCTTTTTTGTGGAATTATTTAACTACATATAGTACTTGCAGGCATACATTTATGAGAGAGAGATGCCCCTTGACATAATTATTTTTACTTGTGAATAGTGTCAAAATAGCCAGTACCTACACTATTATTAGTTTCATGTTTCTTTGAAGTGGTAACATAGTACCATATAATTTGTATCAAAAAGAGCTGGGAATCCAAACAGTCTGTGCAGGTTGATGCTAGCAGAGCTGTTAATTTTTAGCATAGCTTCAGAGCACTTGCCTAGAAAAGGGAGAGACTCAGTTGCTTATATTCCAGACGATTTGCTTCTCCAAGACTATAATTAATAATGTCCAATCATTTTTAGGGCAGCATGGGATGGCGGGGTCTACTTGGGGTGTGTATGTGTGTGTGCGATATGTAGTAACATGTATGTTGCATAGAATATGTACTTATGTCAAATCTGATGATATGTGAATGAAATTGATCATCTTGTGCTGAGTAAACACATTTTTTCCTTTCTGCTTGTGGATTGGCTAAATTAATTTTGAAAAGTAAGTTCAAACCTAAATCTATTTTTAGGTTTATAACCAACATTTGGTTCCTGACCTCCAGCAGGCCCCTACTTGCTCTTGTGGCTCTCCCCAACTGGCTTCCCTGTACCATAGACCGATTATATTAGATGATACATATAACAGCAGTTGCTCGAAGCTACTCAGAGGTTTGGAATGTTAGAATAAGTCCTTGGGGAAATGGATTAGTGGACAGAGATCAGCTAAGGTGATCAAAGGTACATGCTCTGAAATGTATCATATGGCAGTACAGTTTCTCCTATGAATATTAACACCGGTTGTGTGTGTGTGTATTTAGTGTTGGTTTTGCTAAAGTAGATAGAGTGCAGAAAATAAAAACGATTGTGCAGACTTTAAAGTCCAGAGTTATATGTGGGGAATAAAAGAAGAGTTACAGATACAAACACAAGAGCTTTAAATAATGGGCAAGGTTGTGCAAAACTACTTATACCAAATTGTATTCTTTCTTCATAACTTCATATATGAATTTATATAACTCCTTCTTAGCATATGCACACTGCCTCAGGCAGCATGAGACCAGGACTCATCACCGAATTTGGTTTATAGGTTGGATCATTAGCTTCCACAGTTTAGGCTGGGTACTGACGCGGAGTGTGATGAGAACATAAACAGGATTCACATAGCCAGTTTGACTATACTGATATAATCCCTCACTTTTGAGAACCACTTGTTTGTTGCTGGAGCATACTGAGTATACAGTCTGTTGCTATAATCAGTATCAACAGTTGGAGAAGAGGGTGAGCACCCATTCAGTAATACTGTTAAATTATACTCACTACCAGTAATGTATGGTTGATGAAGAGAGGCAACACTAATGAGTAAACATTGTGAGCATCTGACCTGAGTGATATCTTCTCATTTCCTGGACTGTATTAGTCTATATCAGGGATAGGGTACCTATGGCATGTGTACCAAAGGCGGCACATGAGCTGATTTTCTGTGGCACTCACTCTTCCTGGGTCTGGGCCACCGGTCTGAGGGGCTCTGCATTTTAATATAATTTTAAATGAAGCTTCTTAAACATTTTTAAAACTTCATCTACTTTACATACAACATTAGTTTAGTTATATATTAAAGACTTATAGAAAGAGACCTTCTAAAAACGTTAAAATGTGTTACTAGCACGCGAAACCTTAAATTAGAGTGAATAAATGAAGAGTCGACGCACCACTTCTGAAAGGTTGGCAACCCCAGGTCTATATCTTCCATTTTGGATGGTTGAGAGCTATGCCAATTGGAAGCTACAACGATTAGGGCAGGCACAAGAAGAAACTGAGGTGACAGTTGTATTTTCCTGTTGCAGTCTGTACTTAAAAGTGCTACTGCTCAAGTTCAGACAGTATATTCAGCGACATAACTTAAATTGTATTGTGATGGCTCTGAAGAAGACTTTTGAATCTTGGACTATACCAGCAAATACATTTCCCTGGAAATAGTTCATCCTACTCCTGTTCCCATACCCTCTTCTGTTGTAAGGTCCCTTATTTCCAGCCAAATGCTGCTTGCCTTACCCACCTGAGTGATTCCATGGATTTTAATTGAACTTAATTAGAACTGGGTGAAGAAAGCAGGATTTGACCGCTTATTCGATGCTTCATGCCAGTTATTTTTACTGAAGACTGTGCATCTGGGCCAATATAAAGGTACTTTAGCACCTAAACCCCAGATTTAGAGCTTGTCTATATGATCTCTTAATGTGTAGTAAGATGGAGTGTAAATATACCTTGCACTAGCCTGCCACACACAAACTGTTCATGTGACCCTGCAGCCATGCAGTAGAAGATCCATAGTGTGCTTTGATCTACCCCACTTTGGCAGAAGTAGATCAAAGTGCAGTAGGGAATTCTAATGCTTGGCAGCAGGATCCATATGGACAGTTAGTGCCCAACAGGCCACTGTGAGGTACCCCCCAACGTGCCACTGACTAACTGTTCATACAGACAAACCCATAGGCACCTAAGTCCCAGTTTTAGGCATGACTACGATCTACAAAACTCCTGCTCAGCAGCCTCCTAATTCTGTAGGAGCCTAAACCCACTTGTCACCTAAATTTTTGCAGCAAAAGTTTCCTAGGCGCCTATGTTTCTGGCCAAGTGCAATGCTGCTCAGTGTAGGTGTCTCAATGCTTATTTCCCACCTACACCTCAGAGCAATCCGTAAAACTAGGGGAAAATAGGCACCCCTCCAACTTTCTCACCTATGGGACCCAATGTGGTAGATATGCCTAGAGGCCACCTATTGAATCAGGTCCTATCCAGAATCTGTCTGGAAGAGGAGGGGGTGCCCAGTGGTTAAGCACTCAGCTGGAATGGGGGAAACCCAGTTTCAACTCCCCTGTCTGTCTGAGGGGGAGAAAAGATTAGAAAAGGGGTCTCCCACCTCTCACAAGAGTGTGCTGGACCACTGAACTTGGGATAGTTGATATTGGACTCTCTCAGTCTTTTCTCTTGAAGCAGTATCCTGGATCTCCAAAGTGAGTGCGCTGACCATCAGCATATACAATCATTCTCTCACTTTCTCTCTGGCTCAATGCCATTATCCAAATTGGAACAGCTTCAAAAGGAGAGATTGTGGGAACTCCACATCAGACTATCCAGAGCTCAGTGGTTAGAGCACTCTCCTGAGAGGTAGGATTTGCACTGGTGTCATTCTCCCACTCTGTGTGAGAGGAGAACTGAACCTGGGTCACTCCTATCCCAGGTGAGTGCTCTAACTACTGGGCTCAAAGTTATAAGGTAGCACCCCCTGAAAGAGTCTTTCTCTTTCTCCTCTACAAGAACATTTTCTGTTCTTTCTCTCTGACATTCCTTTTTCTTCTCCTCTCTGTCCACTTTACTCTTCAAAGAAGAGATTTTGTTTTTGTAACCACCAGGAAGAAATTCTGTTCTTTATTAGTTGGTATAGTTCCTGCACAATCTCTTGCATTTAGTAAGCACTTAGCTGCTAAGTGCACTTTAACTATAGATAAACTTGTTAGAACTGTTATCCAGTGCTATTTTTTTCCCTAAAGTGACATAATAATCCTACCAGGAAATGAAGTCATGGGTTGAAAAATATGACAGAAAGGACAAGGCATCACTCCTTTTTAACCCTCCCCACCAATCTCTCACAGTTTTCTAAATCATAGATCCACAGCAACAATTTAATTGATGCAAAATGCCTGTTAATTTTTCCTCAGTATAGTAGAATATTATCTTCCTCTGACCTTGCTGTTACCCTCTTCATGCCTTCTCTGGATCCTGTCTGCTTTCCTTTCTTGCTGTCAGAATAGCTGTCTCCTTCCCACTCCAGCCATTAAGATCTTGTTTACACTTTCCATCTGCCATGCTGCTCTCGTGATCTCTTCTCTTTACAAGCAGTCATGATATTTTCCAACAATACACATTCTTTCATTTTATGTGAAGCTAGATGATACAACGTGTTTCAAACCTCTTACATTTTTAGTCTAATTTTCTATTCTACAAGTTTGAGAAACGGTAACGTTACAGTGACTCTTTGTGAACACATTGATTTAGTCAGATAGGTTTTTGATGGGGTCTGCAGGAGACCATGCAAGCTTAATACAAATAGAAAAATGGCAGTGTAATCGGAATTATGATTACTGCCACGCACAGCAGAATCTCTGAAATTCTAGCTGTGGTAAACATTATTCTTCAGGGTTACTGGGATTTTAAAAAGTGTGTCCTGCTGTCCTCCACAAATATTCTTATTTAGAGCTTGTGAATATCGGTTGGGAAGTTATGATAGAAATTTGAAGTATGCCTGAAGTGTTGGTAGATGCAGATACTGAGCTGGCAATCTGCGAAAAAAGTATGTATAATACTCCTGTTGATTTTCATTGGAGGGGGAAAAAGATGAGGCACATAAAATAGTGACAAGTCTGAGGAATTTCAATTTCTGTTATAGTGAATCTGATTAATTGCCCCATCCTGATAACCTGAGAAAATATAGGGTAGATCCTCAGCTGCTGTAAATCAGTCAATAAAGCTATGATGATTTACACCCGCTGAGGATCTGGTTCATTACATAAGCCAAGGAGAGAGAGAGCTGAATAAATGAGGTCCTGAATTTGGTTAGTGATTGGATGGGCTCCTACCAAGACCCTTTAAAAGAGCTGGCCCAAGAGGAAAACTTCCTATGGAAACTCAGACAGGGAGCAAGCAAGATAACCCCTTCCCTCCTAACATACCAGAAAGCCTGTCCAAGGTCTGAAGTCTCCAATAAGGTGACAGAAATTGGTGGTGGTAAGCTGCAGCAGGCCAAGAGAATAGATAGTGTATAGAATGGAGGGTAAAGCTTGTGGGAGAAGCCAGTCAAAATGACATGATTAGGAATAGCAGCTCAATGGCTGCAGAGCTGAGAGCGAGCCTGGAGATAAGGCTGGTCTGAGGTATGGAGAGATGTCTAGGGATGCAGAATGTATACAACAGGGAATCTTTCTTTTCCATCTATATCCCTTCCAGAAGCAGATAAATAGCAATGGCAGCAGGCTGTCCCCCAGAGTGCTACCTGGAACTACGAAGGATGGGCCCTCTAACTCACCAGTCTGGGCTCCATCCCACATTGTGCTGCTGTGACAAGCTGTAGTCTGCTCCTGGTCTTGTACTCCCATCAGCATTCACACAGGCAGGGACACACCCAGTTGCAGTTACATGCAGGTTCTTACCAGCCACTGCATGAACCAACAATAGAGAGGCTATCGCCAAGATAATCTCCAGCCTAAGACCCAGAGCTGTACCGGCCTGCCCCTGGTCAAAACCCTGACAAGCAAAGTTCCCTATAAGCCTGTTAAGCGCCATGCAGGTGCTCAGGGCTGCAGTGAGGAGAGATTCCTCTCCTGTTCCCCAGTCCCAACGTAGCCCAGACACGGATTTGCCATTGCAGATGTGCCCCTCCCCCAGCCACAACCCAGCCTGGCTTGGACCAGGCTTGGCTGTGAGAGAGCTGCCCCTCCCGCAGCCCCGCCTGCACCTGCCCTGGCTGGGAGAGATGCCTATCCTGTGGCCTCAGCCCCAGAGCTGCCATGGCGGGGAGAGGTGCCCCTCCCCACCATCCCAGGTGCTGCTGTGGGGAGTTCTCTCTCCCTGTCTCAGCCCTGGGGCAGTCTGTACCCCAAATCCCTCATCCCAATCCCCACCCCAGAGCCTCCACCCCTATCTGGTGCCCTCTCCCCCAAACACCCCAAACCCCTGCCCCAACCCCAAGCCCCTCATACCCAGCCCCACACCAGATGGCGCCCTCATCCCCCTGCACTCCAACCCTCTGCCCAGCTCTGATTCCTCCTCCCACACTCCAAATGCCTTGGCCCTATCCCCTCCACATGAATTCACATGTCACCTCTATATTGGTGCACATAACAAAATTCATTCTGCACATAGGTTGGAAAAATTAGAGGGAACACTGCTGACCAGTATTAATTTATTACTTAGTTCATCCCCCCCTCGATGTGGAGAGGAATATGTGTAACACCTCCTGGGTGTGGTGTTCCGTCCCATGTAGTGGCATTGAGACCACTTAGCGAGCGAGAGATTAATGAGTTAATAGCCATATGGATTTTATCTCATGCAGTACAGGCTCATGCGCTAACCTCCAGAGGTCCCCATTTTGATCCTGATGACCAGGGTCTGTTGGTGTTATATATGCAACAAGCCTGCGTTAACCAAGCTGAGATTTTTTCCCAGACGCTTCACTTAAAGGCACATTGGTTTAGATAAAGCAAAAACCATCTTTATTAACTGTAGAAAGATGGATTTTAAGTGACTATAAGAGATAGCAAACAGATCAAAGCAGATTACCTAGTAAATAAACAAAAAGGCAAACAAAGCCTAAGATACTACATAGATTGGATATGAATTAGCAGTTTCTCATCCTGGCTGATGATACAAGGAGTCCACCAGGTTTCCATAAATAGGCTAGACATCCTTTGAACCTGGGACCAGCACTTTCCCTGGTTTAGCCTTTGTTCCACCAGTGTTTTTGGGAGTGTCCTTGCGTGAAGAGTGAGGCCCCTAAATGATGCCACATGCCCCCTTATATAGCTTTAACATATGGCGAGAACCCTTTGTTCCAGGCCAATGGGGGCTTCGAGAAGTGGCAGCCATCACATCCCTTGGCCTGCGCTGCTTCCCGCAGTCCCCATTGGCCTGAGCAGAGAACTGCAGCCAGTGGGAACTGCGATTGGCTGAACCTACAGATGTGGCAGGATAACAAACCAGCCTGGCTTGCTAGGGGGCTCACCCTGGTGGGCCACGTGCCAAAGGTTGCCAATGCCTGGTATTCAAAGTAGAAATACTGCAACAAGAAAGTTGAGAGGCCCACCCCGAAATATCTGATAGTCCAGCAGTTAGGGCACTCACATGGAAGGTGGAAGACCTGGGTTCCAGTTCCTGCTATGGACTAGATAGAGTGAGGATTTGAATTTCTCTCTCTCTCAGCCTGGATAAGTACTCTACTCTAACCACTAGGCACAAGGGGGTACCTTTTCCTCTTGCGAGAGATAGGCATGCTAGGAGTGTGCCTCCTGGATCAGGCCTCACAGGCAAGATAGGTGGGTTAGCACCTAGTTTGAGGATTGCACTGGGGCTTAAGCATGAGATACATGCTGAGCAGCTTAGTAGTGTCAGGACTTAGGAGCTTTGAGCATGTACACTGCCAGAAATGTAGGTTCCCCCAGGCTTAACCACAGACAATGGTCAAGACAATTTGAGGATGTACATTTTAGCCTAGGACTTCTAAACTGTGAATAAGTTGCCTAAATCTTTTGACGGATGTAGCCCTTAAGCCCCACTGACTTTAAATAAGATTTAGGCATTTAAGTCGCGTTGTCTTCTGAAAAGTTTACCTCATTTCTTTTTTCTTGAAAATTAGTGTGAACTCTCTCCAACTCTGCTTTTTCCAGATACCACTGCCCTTTAATAAGTCTTAAGCACTCTTGAAAATGTTACCTGGCAGCAATTTTGCCCATGTCTGTCTTGTATCCTTCCCTTCTTGCCAACCCTAGTTAAAAATCTTTAATATTATGTGGTGTGTGTATATGGAACTCACCAGTTGTAGGAACATATCAGGCCTAACATTTGAAGCACCTCTAGCTCATGCTTTTGGCCTCATGGTACATGTTGCTGTAGGATGACACTTAGACCCAAAGGAATTTGGGTAAATCATTTAAGGTATGCTAGAATTGATTGGAAAAGGGAGAAAAAGCTAGGGAAAAGTATAAAGCTAGTTTAAACTTGCCACTTCAGTCTGCCTAACATTTGGAATTTGGCTGATTCTCACATCCATCACACTGTATAACTGCTTTGAATTGTCCTAAAAGTAATAGTAGTAAATTCTTTCCTGCTCTTTGGTGGTGTTTCCTCCCTCCACCACCATTTTTGTAGTTTAAATTTGTAACATGTTGTCTGTCCTGTTAAATAAACATCCTGTTTGCAAGAATTTTAAATGGACGCTGCTTTGAACATTATGCCAGTATGGCAGTAGTACAAACATACAAAGTCCAGTAGTTAAAATGGAAATTACTATAAATCTCTGGAAAAAGTCGCTCTTATTACTTGGGAAAAAGCCAATAAAGTAAAGGAAAGAGATGTTAGCTTCTCGCCACCGACAAAACACTATAATGATTCCGTAGGTTTTAACACTCAGAAGACTAACCTTGAGGCTGCTTCCTGTTTGGAAGATTTACATAGCTTATTCTCTGTGCAGAGATGGGTTTTCAATCATTTCTCAAGTGTACTTGACAGTGACCTCCTTGAGGTGTTTCCTGGGATATGTAACTTTATCCTAATTAATTCTACCTCTGCAGCAAGGCTGTCTAAAGAAGAGAGCTCAGGCTGATTAGAGAATAATTTCCTTATTGTTAAATTTAAACATACACACACACACATACTCAAATCTGCTCTTTAGTATGAAAACTGATTTCCAGTTCAAGGATGATTACGAGAGCAGAAGCTTTACTGTAGATGAAGCACTACTAACCTAATTCATCTCCAAATGTATTATGCTGGTCACATGGCTAGCAAAATAGGCAGTGTGATAACTTCTCTTAGTGGACCAATGCACCAGTTTAACATGTGTGTTGTTTCATGAAGGATGAGAATCTTATTCTAGATTTTTAGATGACTATGGAATAAATATTTAATGCCGTAACTGTCCATTTACAACTTCTGAGGCTAGACATAAAGGGGTTTTGATGGACAGCTGAGTGTCCTATTCCGTACTTGGGTAAGGCAAGAATCCAAAATGGTCTTCAGCTTGAACAGGAGGTTTGGTTAGAAAGTGTCCAGAAAAAGCATCCTGAAATGAACTCTGAGGAATTTAATAAAGGGCCAGAGGCAGACAGGAAGTCAGGTTAGTGCTTAGGAAGTCTTGATAGATCCAGTGATGAAAGGGTCAACTCAGGGACTGCAACAGACACTGACCTGGAATTCCAGCCTTCAGGAGAACTTGAATCGCCCAGGAGATCAAGCCCAGAAGAGCAAAGATTAAACTGGAGAGACAACTGCACAGCATAGATAAACTGTAAGGACTTTAGAATCCCTGGACTTGTGCCCTAACTGGTATAAATTGGCATAATTCTGGGGGGGATCGGGAAATCTACCCCCTCTCCCCCCGAGCAGCATAGTAAAGGTGACCTATGTCCCTGTGTAGACAGCACTTGGTTGATGAAAGAATTCTTCTGTCACCCTAGCTACTGGCTCGCAGGGATGTAGATTATGTAAACGGACGGGAGAATCACTCCTGTTGACATAGGTAGGATGTCTACACCAAATCCCTGTAATGGTGCAGCTGCACCGGCACAGCAGTGCAGCTGCAGCATTTTAAGCATAGACAAACCCTAAATCAAAGGGATTATCCCAATATCTGGCTCCCTATGTGAGAAGGATTTGTAATCAGAGGGCGGAACCCTCTGGAAAACTGTATGGGGCCACAGAAATTAGAATTTGACTAGACAAAAATGATGAATGTGAGCAGCTAGTTATTGTGTTGTACCATAATGTAGCTTGCTGTTTAGGGTAACTGCTTTAACTGAACAATCATACATTTCTTCTAATCTGGTGTTTCTTACTTTCTCTCTGTCAGAGTGAGAGAACTTTCTTTTTATTATATGTCCCTTGCATATGTGCCATTCTTGGGAAACTCACCTGGCTGTACTGGGTGAAGGACCTATCAGCAGTGGTTCTCAACCAGGGATACACGTATCCCTGGGGTATACAGGGTCTTCTAGGGAGTATATCAACTCATCTAGATATTTGCCTAGTTTTACAATGGGCTACATAAAAGGCACTAGCAAAGTCAGTGCAAACTAAAATTTCATACAGACTATGACTTGTTTATACTGCTCTATACACTGTACACTTAAATGTAAGTACAACATTTATATTCATATTGATTTATTTTATAATTATGTGCTAAATGAGAAAGTAAGCAATTTTTCAGTAATAGTGTGCTGTGACACTTTGGTATTGTTATGTCTGATTTTGTAAGCAAGTCAGCTTCTCCAGGCAGCAGTTTCTCCAGGCGTGCCTGCTCAGCTGGAGGGCTGGACAAATCAAAGCCATCCAGCCTGCAGGCCGTAGTTTGGAGACCCCTGCTGTAGAAGCAGGCATCACCAATTGTCGCTCTTAAGCAACCCAACCATTCAGTGTCACTGTCCTCTGAACGGCAGTGGGACTAAGTTCTCCTGTAATCCCACAAGCTGGCTCCCTAAGAAGAAGCTGGAGGTGGGGGAGAGGAACTAGTTTTTTTCCCCATGGGCAGAATCCCAGGGACTCTCCCTGTTGCTGTTCCAGTGTCTGCTAGTTCATCTCTCAGGTCTTGCCTCAAGTCACAGAGTGACACATGGGATGTAAAATTCCCAAGCCTAATATAACACTGAAATGCGTGTTTACCTTAGGCACCTCTAGTACTGTACTAGGTGCCAGTGATGGAGTACTTATAATATCTACTCTACTCACATGTTTAGTATTTAGTAATTAGAGTATTAAAAGTCAGTATATTGAAAACATCCCAACACAGAACTTTTTAAAATAAGTTGTACTTCAAATCAAAAGTCTAGCTCTTGTGCTGCTGCTGCTGCTTAAGGGCCCAGGCCTGCAGTGATTACTCAAGCAAAACTCCCTTTCAAATTAATCAGGATCTCGACTAGGCCATGATATGACCGTTCTGAACATAATACAAGTCTAGTCATATTGATCATCCCACTCAATGAGACTATTCATGGAAGTAAAGTTCTGTATGTAAGTGATTGCACGATTGCGACCTAAGTGAGAACTTGATTTGGGTCCCATACCTTCAAGGTATGAATTTATCTTGTAATTCTGAGAGACATTTATTTATTTACTCCCATCAACACTAACTGGAGTTACACATGTGAATCCCCTCACAATGATGAATGGTATGCACCTTAGATTTGACATTTCCTGTCAGCTTGTTAGTATTCAGAAGTAACAAGAGGGGATTGAAGAAAGGGAAGTATATTTTGCAAAAAAAAAAATTAAAAAAAATATCAATTTATTTCATTTGAAATACCTTGTTTTTGACAGATTTCAAAAAGAGATCCACATTCATTTGAAACTTAGTTTCATTCTGTGGGGAAAAATCCTTTATACCATTGTAAAAATGGTTGTCATATTTAGATAAAATGAGAGAAGGGTAGCTGAATAGCTCCCTTGTGGATCGGCAGGTAGGCCTTAATGTAAGTTATTGGAGAGCCACGTCAGTGAGTTGAGGTGCCATGCAGGGAAGAGTGTATATAGCAAGTGTGGCTACCAATTATGTGAATCCATAGGGCTACTGTTGTAGGTCAAAGGCAGTGACTTGCTGTGTCTCATTACTGTAGTCCATGGGTTTCATATCTTACCTCTGAATTGGGTGGTGTGGATGCGGGAGGGAGGGAAAAAGAAGAACAGAAGAGGGGAGACTTTGTTCCATCAAGAACACCAGTGATTTTCCCTGTTCAAAACCCTTTTACTCAATTTGTGCAGGAGACCTACATTTCATTTTCCTCTCCTAACTCTACATTTCATCTTCCTCCCTGGCCACAACAGAATGTCACAATTTAGATAATCAGTGTAGCGTATCATTCTTCTCTGAACTTTGAGGCAGCAAATAGTTGGGTGATGATCACTGGAGCATCAACATCATGGAATTTCACCTTAGGCAGCACAGTAGAGTCAAGAGGAAAGACATTTCAGATCCACTCAGTGCAACACACTATTATCCTGGCTACTTTATCAGCAGACTTCCCTCCATGCTTTGCCATGGCTAGAACCATTCTTTATACCGCAGTCTAATAGTCACTTGATCAATTTTGATAAGAGCAATAGAAACTGTAGAATAGTACAGAGGGGATGAATTGAGCGTACAGCTTTGAATAATAATACAGAAAAAATAAATTTACAGTATGAATCCATGGGAGAAAATTTCAGTCTGCATGTCTGTGGTCTATTCTGCTCTTTCTGGTTTTATTAAATTTGACCCATTAAAATAAAAACATCCTCTTAAAAAGTAAATTGCAAAAAGAATGGAACATTCTGAGGTTAGTACAACCTCTGCTTTCCAGGGGATGCTTCACATTTACTTTGTTTTGATCCACAAGCATACACAACACGTTATTTCCTAATATTTTTAGGACTGGTGCCATTATCGTTTAGGATCTGTGAAACAAATCCATGTGCTGCAGACTACAGAGATATTTGCCACACTAGAACCTTGATCATACAAAGACAAAACATGGGTTTCTCTGCCATTTAAGCTAAAGAACGCCGATAGATGATTTTAGAAAATTTCTTTTCCTTTCCATGGGCCAGGCACTAGAGGACAATACACACTCATGCACACAAACAAACTATGGGTAAGAATTTCAGAAATGCTCAGCATTGGCTTAAATCTGCTTCTATTGCATTTAGGCCAACACTGAGTGCTTTTGAAAATTCTACTCTTTATGCAACCATACAAGTAATTTTTACAGTCACACTGGGACATTTGCTATAAGGCAATTTTTATCGTATATGTGAGGAAAACTGAGAAGAAAATACTGGGGGAATTCCCATCAGGGAATATCCTGCTTTCCTAACTCTTATGCCACCTGAGAATTCCAAGGGGCCAGATTTCACAGAATGATGTGTGGATGATATGGTATGGATGAACCCTTTGTTGGATATGGGGCATATTTTGGTGAATTTGGGGCATTTCTAAAATCTTTGTCTCAACTTGGAGCTGTCTCTCGATACTTCCAGGCAGAATTAAATTTAGAATCAGATCAGCATAATGGCAACCCTAGTACGGATGCAGTTATATAATTATGTTTATACATCTGTAGCTTATTCCTATAAAAGAAGGGGGGAGCTACATTGGTATTTGTACCAGTACAATTATGTCAGTTAAAAAATAACCGAAATATTTATTCAAGTACAAAACCTTGGTAAATCAGATATCGTATGTGTTTTCATCTATTTCCGTTCGCACTCAAATCAATGAAGATAAAAGTTTTCGGGGTAGGGTGGGGAAGAAAATCAGATGTGAATTTTGAAAAGACAAACTGTCTTCTCCTCTGATCACTTTGATTAACATGTTTGAAAAGTAAAGATCAGGGTCAGCCTCAAACCGGGTCACTGAATTTTTTGGGAGACAGAAACTGGTGTGGGCAGGAGGGATTTAAGTGCTGTTGGACCCTTCATCTGTAGTACAAATTCAGCAGATCTTGATTTGAACTTAGCAGAACTGGCCCCAGCAGAGAGAAAGGCAAGCCCTCTCCCCAAAGTCATGCATTAATGGAGGGAGGGAAGTGGAACAAACACCAGCAACCGAATCCATCCTTAACATGCAAGGAGGAATTAGATGACTTGGCGAAAAGCATCCCCACCAGCATTAAAGCAGCTGAACATTAAGTTGGAGTATCATTTGCCATCACAATACACTATTATTAAAAGGTGTTTCAAAGGTATTTCCTCTGATGTTGTGTTGTGTGGGACATGATACCACATTGCAAAATAAGGGCCTGCTCATACAGCTCTTCAGTATGAAAAACCCCCTGGGTTTTAAATGGGAGTTTTGCTTACTTTGGGAATGAAGCATTGCTTTTTATATGGCTAACTTAAATACCTTGCAATTATGTCATACATTAGGTTTGCCTTGAACAATGGGAGAACTAGGATCTGACTCTTTGTACCCCAGTTCTCTGTTTCTTGCTTTCTTTTCAATGTATATCACATACTGCCTCAGGTAATATGATAATCCAACAAGACCCTTTCCTCCAACATTTCCCTCCTCAAGACTTACTTTTGCTGTGACAAAACAAATTAATTAAATACATTTATTTGCTAGAACAAAATAAAATAATTGAGTAAGGCTTGATCCTGGAGACTCTTGACTATTTTAGTGTGATTTTGGGATTCCAAAGCCATTTTGGGATCACAAAGAGATTAAAATGGAACCCCTCCGAGACTCGAAAGTATGAGTCTCTACAGCTTGAGCTGAAATCTCGGGCTCTCTAATTGGGGACATGGCTACACTTGCAGATGTAGAGCACTTTTAGTTAAACTAGCCTTCATAGAGTGCAATAGGGAAAGCGCTGCAGTCTGTCCACACTGACAGCTGCAAGCGCACTTGCGTGGCCATATTTGGAGCACTTGCAGTGGCATTGGGAGCAGTGCATTATGGGCAGCTATCCCACACAGTACCTGTTCCCATTCTGGTGCTGTGGCTTATGGGAAGGGTGCAGGGCATTGTGGGTCCTTTCCCAATGCCCCATGATGCATCGGTTCGCATCCCAGCAATCCCTTGCTTCCATCCATATTTGGCGCCATCTTTCAATGTTTTTTGTACTGCGCACTCTTTCAGTCTGCGGGAATGGAGCCCAAACTGCTAAAGAATATGCTGACGAGTCTCGCCAGCACGTCACATTTGGCAGTTGAGTTACTCCTTGAGATCCAAACTGACAGTGAGGACTCTAATGATGATATCAACACGCATAGGACGTGAGATTGCTTGTGACATTCACGGACATGCTCACCACTGTGGAACGCCACTTTTGGGTTTGGGAAACAAGCACTGAGTGGTGGGAGCACATCGTCATGCAAGTCTGGGATGATGAGCAGTGGCTGCAGAACTTTCAGATGAGAAAAGCCACTTTCATGGGACTGCATGAGGAGCTGGCTTCCACCCTGCGGCACAAGGACACGAGATTGAGAGCTGCCCTTGTGGTGGAGAAGCGGGTGGCTATTCCAGTCTGGAAGCTGAGAACTCCAGACAGCTACCAATCAGTCCCTAACTAGTTTGGAGTGGGGAAGTTGACAGCTGAAATCATGTTGATTCAAGTTTGCAGGGCCATTAATTGCATCTTGCTCAGAAGAACCATGACTCTGGATAACGTGCATGACATTGTGGCTGGCTTTGCACAAATGGATTTCCCCTAACTGTGGAGGGGCGATAGGTGGGACACACATTCCAATTCTGGAAGGGGTATTTCTCCATGGTTCTCCAGGCACTTGTGGATCATCGTGGGCATTTCATTGACATCAATGCAGGCTGGCCCACACATCTTTTGGAACACTGGCCTGTTCAGGAAGCTGCAAGCTGGGACTTTTTTCCCAGTCCAGAAGATCACCGTGGAGGAAGTTGAAATGCCCATTGCGATCATTGGAGACCCCACTTACCCTTTAATGCCATGGCCCATGAAACCCTACATAGGGAGCCTTGACAGCAGTGGTTCAACAACAGGCTGAGCTGGTGCAGAATGGCTCTGGCCAAAAGCACACTCCAGAGTCATTAGGGATGATTGAGCGAGCAATTTGAGGCTGAAAGCCACCAGTAATGTCTGGTGCCCTGCATGGGAATGAAGTGCAGTGGTTCCAATGTTAATAGGAATCTGTGATTTGCTATATTGACCTGCACTGCCTGTTGCTTTCCTGGTCTAAATCTTCCTCCCCCCCAGACACTGATGAGGTGCAGCACCTCGCCATTGCTCCATACTGGGGATTGCCTGGTGTGTGGAGGCATGGTCACCTGGAAAGATTCACTGAGAATCTTTGTAGCTATGCCCTGGGGATATAATAGGCTGGAATCATCTGTGTATTAGGAACAGAAGGAAGTGCAATACACATTGGCCAATGTGTGTTATAACCAGAAGACTAATCCCCTTGATTTAATGGAACTACTCACCTGCTTAATATTAAGTACATGCATAAGCATTTGTAAAATCATTACAGTAATGTAATCTCATTTCTTATTCCCCTCTGCATCTCCCTATTGTTTGGTTACCTCCTTTTGTGAGTCACTTTGAAATTGCATTGTAACTTCTGTGAGGCAAGGACGCTATCTTCATATTTTTATTGGGAGGCACCTAGCGCACTTTTAAGGCATATAAAAGAGAGGACACCTTTTCTCCTCCATTGAGTTTTACCCATATAAACCTAAATTTGGCTCAGACCCTCTAATATGAAGGGACTCTTTTTCTTTCAGCAATTTGTTTTCTGTTTACACCTCTGTTTTCAATTATATTACTGTCTTCTCTTTGGAACTGAGAAAATAATCCATTATTTTGTGGCTCAGCACTTACATTTGTACTTGCATTGGTTAGAGCACGCATGCGTGAAACACTAGTTTTCAAGTCTCTTAGAAATGTCCTTATTAAAGTATAAAGGTTAAGAAGATTATAAGTGTATTGCTTCATAGTTTATTCCCTACTTGGGCTAGTTGCACAGACTTGGGAACAGAAAGAGAAAGGAAGGGAGTCAGAATTCTTTTCAATTCAGTATAAAGTTAGTGATTTTTATCCACTTTTTCAACGAAGGGAGATGGTTGTAACTAGTACCTCTGATTCAAAAATTCTTATTAATTATGTCTGCCAACTGTTTATGTATAATATTTTGTGTTGCTTTTAAGGTACTTTTGTAAGACTAACTTTTTGTGAACTTGAAGGTCATTCAGTCTTTGCCACAGTTCGGTTTAGGCCATAAAGATAATGCATTTTGTTTTTCATTTAAAAACACACACACTGTCTTGCACATCATTGCTTTAGATACTCCATGAAACCTCCGCATGGAATATTTCCATAAAACTCAATATGAGAGGTAATTCAGATTTGTGCTGACAAAATTAGGGTCTTCCTTGATATCTTACTGGTTTCTTTAGCTTTTAAGCTTTTATTTTTAAAATTTAGAGGGCCTGATTATTGAATATTTCATCAGTATGGAGTTACAATGACAAAGACTTGGTGGTATGGAGTAGAGAACTGTCTGGTCCAAAAATTCTTTCTAACAAGTAGGGCTAGATAGCCTTCCCCTCTGGTATGCTGTTGCATTGAGTCTGCTGGCTAAGTGAAATGCTCAATAAGGCCTTGATCCGGAAAACATTTAGGCATAGGCTTAACTTTCATTGTGTGACTACTCCCATTGAAGTGAATGGTATTTGTATACATGCTTAAATTAGACATGTGCCTAAATGTTTGCTTGAGCGTGACCCTAATCAAGACTTTACCAACTTTTCTTTGAAGAGAGGACAGTGTTTTTAGATGTCATGGAAAATAATATTTTGTATGGAAGACTGGGTCAGGAAAGATTTCTAGGCAAAGAGGGCTGCTTGGAAAAAAGGTCTTTAGATTTTTATCTGTGTAGCTGATCTGTATCAAATTAATATATTTGAAACATGATCAGATTTACTTGTTCTGCTAAAAAAAGCAATTTCAATTTTTCCCTTCTGCCCAGCATAAAATTAAAAACTACTCTACCCTGTCCTATGGAGACTGATTACCCCTACTCATCACAAGCCCTGTCCAGTTGCTATTCAATTATTATTTGGGTTGGATATATTTAGGAAGAAAAGAGAGACAAAGAATCATACAGATATCTCCCCATATTGCAGTGTGAGATAGTAAACAGCAGAACCACCTTGAGGTGAGATCTTCATCCCTGCTGTGTCCCCTTTATGGCTAGAGCACCATAAAGAGTCTCTAAAAACCCTAATTTTGTCCAGTGAAGGCTTCCCTTTGTGCAAGAAATGTAGAGGACAGCCTCAGGCTACCGTGTAAGAGCCCTTCAGAAGCCCTGGTGTAGAGGGTAAGCTGTAGGGGAGACTGCAGGTGCAAGGGGTATATTGGGTGGGGCTGCAGAATGCTGCTGCACTACAGAGCTTCTGGGAGGCATTGTTGCCCATACTGGTAGACAAAGATAGACTGTTGTAACTTGGACAGCCTTGAAAAGCTGTTTGTAGGCTGGGGACAGATCTGGAGGATGCAATGGTGTTTTAAAGCCACCTTAGCGCCTTTCTTTCTAGGCTCTTTGAGTACATCTACACAGCCCATTGGAGTGAGCCTCCCAGCCTTGGTCAACACCTGAGCTAGCAGAGCTTGCATCAGCACTTTAAAAATAGCTGCGTAGATAGTGCTTTGAAGTTGAAGAAGCCTGAGCTTCATCCTGAGCTACAATTTGAAAAAGACTCCCTATGCGTCTCTTATGAAAGTGCTAGTACACTCAAGGCTGTCAACCCAGGCTGAAAGACTAGCTGTCATAGGCTGTGTAGACAAACCCTTCAAGGCTCATCACAGAGTCTCACCCTTGGTAATCTATGCAACTGTCTTAAAAACACATGTTGGGCTAGTTTTACTCCTGGCTTTTGCCAGCAGAGTAACAGAGCAGCAGAGCTGCAGAGCCCCCAGTGATGGAAAGTGCCCAAAGTGAGAAAACAAGGTCTGAGACACCCAAACCTTTGCCATCTCCAGAAGTGTTGGTGTTGACTAATGGCAGCTCAGAAGTGAGTGGCTATGGAAAATTGGTGGCCTGAGCCCCTGCTGGATGTGGTGATTCAATGTGTCACACTTTCCTTCCTTCTCTTTTACATATGTAAGCCTTGCCCTGAAAGCAGTGACAATCAATGTGACTATTAATGTCTGTTCATGTGAAATTGATTCATAACATTAATGCCAATTAAATTGTTTGTTTGTGAGCATGTTTTAATTTCATCGGTCAGGCATACCTTTAGACAAAACAAATCCAAACAATTACTGTCTCAGTCCTCCTCTGCTTTCCAACTCAGTCCTTCCTGCACCAGCCCTTCCTGCATTCTGATCCACTGCTCCAAGTCGGCCTCTTCTTCTTCTACATTATCACTTTGTGTCAAGTACATCACTAGGCAGCCAGAGGGGATTCTATGGAACTTTGGCAGCTGTTGAAAGTTGCCCTCCCTTGGCCTTAGCCATCCTAGGCTGCACTAGTGGAGTTTTCATGGAAATAATGCATTATTTTCTCTAAT
This sequence comes from Dermatemys mawii, assembly GCA_007922305.1. NCBI lineage: Eukaryota > Metazoa > Chordata > Testudines > Dermatemydidae > Dermatemys > Dermatemys mawii. Next base: position 4,964,360 of record ML677336.1, on the reverse strand, counting down.
ACTTTTATATTGGCATTCTTGCTTTACTTGTTTACCCTACATTTGTAGAATCTTGAAAACCTGATTATCCCTAATCTTATTTGGTAGAAACAGGCACTCTTCATACAGAGAAAAAAGCCAATGTGGGTTTTTTATTTTAATTCTTTGTTTGCTGTCATATTTAATAATGACATCAATGATGCCAGAATAACTAAGGGAATATGGTTTGTTTGTGTATCCTCTGCTGCAGTAGCAAAGAACAGATGTTGGAGGGACATGGATTAGAAAACTGTCTCTTCTATAATTACTTGGTAGCAAACTGGATTTTTAATAAATGTACATACTAGCTTTTCAGAATATGGATTATAACAGTTCTAATCTATATCATATTTTGAGTTTAAAGTATGTGACAATTCCCCTTTAAAATGAGACACAAAGTATGACAAGTGAATCTCTAACACTCTGAGGAGATTCTGAAGTCACGGGACAAACTGTTTTCCTCTGCAGCATCAAGTCATATTACTAGAACCCTGCTTAGGTTTCCAGGATTGTGCACTTAAGATAATGGATAATATTGTGCATATTCATAATGGAGGAATTTTGATAGAATTCCAGGGCTTGTCTCCTCTGACCACTTTTTTACTCATATAACTCCACAGACACTAATGCAGTTATTCCTGATTTATATCAGAGTACAAAGAGGATCAGGCCTAGTGTTTACTTTCTTTGAGGAGCCTGGAAAGAAAATTGGATCATTATGCCCTGTAAAATGGAGGAGAGAAAAGGGAAAGGCAGCAGACTAGATATTAATGTTGGCAAGAGCTGCAAAAAGCTTCTTAGAGCCAAATTCCGCTTTCTGTCTTAAGAGTTGTCCCATAGAAGCCCAGGAAACAACTAACATAAGCAAGCTAGTTTTGGCCCATAGGTTTGCTTTGTAAATTTAATATGGACAGAAAATTAATGAGAAGAAAATGACTGACATTCTTTGCTGAATAGGGCGAGAGGATTGGCTTTCCCAAGATTAGTAATATTCAACAAACCACAAAATAATTCTTATTTTCACTTTTCACAGCAGCAAGTGAATTTTTGCTGACTTTATTTTTTACACTGGGGATGGAACTTATGGGCAGGTTTATTGCTGAAAGGAAATACCTTTTTGAATGGATGCCAGTAAACAAGTTATACTTAGGTATAGCTGCCTTTATGCTTGGGGTTGGCATTTATGACAAGAAATAATACTAGTTGGAATATTTTCTGGGCATTTATCAGAAGTATGAACTACAGCTCACTCAAATTGGTTATGACAATAAAACATCCTGTTTTTTGTCACAAGTTCATGTACAAATTTCCTTATATGCTTTCTCATTTCTTTTCTTGTTGTTGAAGATGATTTTCTTTAACATTCACACATGACACAGATCAACAGGGGAATCAGTTCTAATAAAGGAGATCTTTAGAATGAAATCAACTGTGGAATGTTTTACAAATGTGGTTCAATAAACTTCAAATAATTTCAAAGGAAAATGATGCATATAAGAGTGTCTTGGGAATTAGCATAAAAACAGTGTTTCACTTAGAATCATGCAAGATGGACCTTTGGGAGAATAGAACCATTCTCAAATAGCCTGATTGGTATAAAAGTCTTTTACCAGGTTCTAAAGAACAAAATTTGCATATTAATAGAAGATTAAAGTGCCCATCAAGTACTCGGTAGCAATACTTTCTCTTGACTGTTTTGTTCTTCACATAAACATTTTTCATAATAAAAAGAAACTTTCTCCTCTCCAGCTATCCCATTGAGTCTCCAGGGCTTCATATTACAATAAGACAGAATTTTATGTATAAATTTCTTTGGAAAAGCCTTTTGGATTGTTATTTATTAACAACATGAAAGGGTTATTTTTAACCCCCTTTTACTCTCGAAAAATATTTTTTTGTAATGAAATGTCAGAGACTTTTACAAGACCTGAAAATATTTTAAAAAGGCTAATATCTAAAGAATGCCTTTGTTACAAATTGACAGATTGGCTGTCTGGGGGTGGTTTAAATATGTTAGCCAGAACAGTATTAGTAGGTCATTCAGAACCTAGAGTTATGTCAAGTACAACATGAATGGCATATACAGCAGTTTCCATTGAACTACAGATTAATGAATCTTCAATAAAAACTAAATATGAAAAAGAATATGTTGGACTGGGAAAGCTGAACAATTGAACATGGAGACTCAGAGCAGATGCAAAAATGTATAATTTCTAATCTCTTTGGGTGTGCCAAATCCAGAGCGTTGGTGGTTGCCATTCACCCTATTATGAGCATGACTATCCTGTATGTGTGTTTCTTATTTTACCCTCCTCCCCAGAGCAACTGTAGGTGTGGGAACTGTTAATGATTCCTTTTAAAGCTTTATCTTGAGATCAAACAAACAGGTTTGCAAAGTAATCATATGGGGTGTGGATTTCTTCATTGACCACAGTATATAGGACAACTATTTATTCAACTGGACCATTCTTTCTTAATCCAGACTGAGGGTTTTTTTATTTTTATTTTTTTTATTTTAAAAGAAGCCACTCAATCTATCCACAAACAAGCATAGAATATGCTTGAACCTAAACCTCAAATTCAGACTCCCTCAAATGCTGATTTGCTTCTAGATTTCTACTTTGCCAATGGCTACTGTCTTTATACTGGGCCAACCATCCAAGGATCTCTGAACTCTATGTATCACTGGGTTAGACCATCAGTAATTCCAAGTGATGGACACCCATGCAGCCAGTGAGCTGTAAAATCCCTTTTGGGAGCTGTTCTCTGCTTACTTTACCTGCAAAGGATTAAAAGTTCCCCAGATAGAGAAAAGGAAGTGGGCACCTGACCAAAATAGCCAATGGGAAGGTAGAATGTTTTAAAATTGGGAAAGAAACTTTCCCTAGGAAAAGTCTAAAAAGATGCACTTAAGTTAATTTCTGTTTATTTTTTAAGACTTATGGACTCCCTGTTTTTCAAGCAGCCAAAAGGAAAAATGTGTCCTTTTAAAATCCTGAGGTCTGTGCTTCTGGTTCAAAACTATCCCACCGCTCTACCACCATGTCAAGGCTGAATCCCCTCTCTGTCACTTTGAGTACAGCAGGTACGGGCCCTCAAGGATTTTAAAAATTAATACTTGCTGCTCCAGGCTTGTATGAAACTCCCAATGTTACAGCTTTTCTCTGACCTTGGCTTGGTAAATGCTGCAACCACCCAAATGCAAAAGAACCCCCTTGAATAGGAAGGAGCACTTGGAATTCCTCCCTGTGGGGTATCCTCAAGCCCTTTCACCCCTGCACCTTCCAGGAAAGAGCTCAGAAAGAAAACAAAGGAAATTAGCTGTTGCTACCAGCTAATCAAACAACATGCACAAACCTCGTAGGACACCAACAATTCAATCCTGTTCTTAAAATAAAGTAAATGTTATTAAAAACAAAAAGGAAGAAAATACACTTGGTATTTAGGCTTTTGATAGATTTTAAAAGACCAATTCCAAAAATTAAGGACCCAAAATAGCTTTCTTGGGGGTTCAGCTTAAAGGTTACAAGCAAACAGAAGCATCTGGAGTTAGAACAAAGGAGTCCACAGGCCTTAAAAAATAAAGAGAAGTAAACCTAATTATGCCTTTTTAGACTTACTTAAGTCTAAAAGGCATAACTTAGACTTACTTAAGTCTTAGACTTACATTACTTAATTTTACTTACATACCTGAAGCTTCAGATAAAGGTATGAGTTGATAATCTATAATCATACCTGGCTTAAAGCTATTTACAGTATTGCTGCTCCGTATCCCTGCAACCCAGAGAGAACAACAGGCAAATGGAAAGTTTCTTTCCCAATTTAAAAAGTTTTACCTTCCCATTGGCTCTTTTGGTCAGGTACCCACTTTCTTTTCTTTACCTAGGGAACTTTTAACCCTTTGCAGGTAAAGCAAGCAGAGAACAGCTCCCAAGAGGGATTTTACAGCTAACTGGCTGCCTGGATGTCCATCAAGGGAGCTACCCCTCACCCCCACTTCATTTATCATATATGCCATGGGATATTTTACAATATTCTGTTCAAATGGGTATGAAAAATGAAATACATATTGTCTGTTTCCTGTTTTCTATTTTGAGCATTGTATATTATAATGGGATTGTGTGCCCCTTTGCCATTTCCAGTTCTTAGTCCTCTAGAAACTCAGCCACAAAGAAACTCAGTGAAGTGTTAAGAGCAAAAATGAGGGTGCTTTGGGAAAATGTATGCAGTAGGGGATCATTTTTCTTTTCTTCTCCTTAAAAAGCTCAGTAAGATCACAAAGTTTATAAGCCTCCTCACAGGACCAAGTTATTTCTTCAATCCTCTCTGTCTGCAATTTGGAGCAGTCTTCACAGATATCCTGCTGAACATTAAGTGCTGGCTTCCTGCAGTGGCAGCACTTTCATTCCCCGAACCTGCATTTTCCTCTAACCCTCATACTTACCTGACTTCAGTCTCCTGCACACAGCTGTTCTTTGAGATGCCTTGCTGTTCTTTTCTTGATCTTCAGAACTCCTCCTAATTTTGCCACACTTTTTGGTGAGAAGAGCACTATTTTATGCTTTACCTTGTTGAGCTCACTTGCTGCGGTACCCATCAGAAGAACCACATTAGATGTGGTATATAGGAGGAAATGGCTTCCAATAGCTCCCATAATCCCATGAGTGCAATTGTAAGTTTGATGGATGAATGGAGGAATAAAGCCAGGGTTTTTATAACAATACTTGAATGACTTGTTCCGCAGAAACCGTGATTCTGCTAATGGGTGTGCTGCAGCTCCAGTTATTTTATGGGTTTTTGGGAATCATCAGTACAGCATTCTGTCACATTGATGCCAGTTCTGCAAATTAGACGGCAAAAGGAACAACACCGCTAACAAATGCCCCAAATGGTTGTTTTCAGGCCATTTATTCAGTTTCATACTGCTCTGGCTGAATGAAATGAAGATGAAAACTTCTGTAACAGAAACTGAAACAATATTTAGTTTTTTTTAAAATGTAATAAGAGCATTAATTCCTAAAAAAACCTTACATTGAAGCTGAAATCCGTCCCTTCGCATCACAGCTGTACTTAAGAATAAATATATCTACATGGTATTGCTATGGGCATAATCCTGTCACTTTGAAGTCAATAGGAGTTTTACAAGAGGTAAGTAGGTGTCTTATTGGCCATCAGCATGCACAAGCAAAATGGTCATGTGCCGCCAAAGCATGTGTTCATGCCATTATGGCAACTGCTCTCAAAACTGGGCTCAACTTGAACTTGTTTTTGCAGGTATTTGCTGACGTTTGTTACTCATTTGTGGTAACTATGAACACAAATCAGGCATGGTAATGTGTGTGCAATTCTTGAAATCTTTGCTTTTATCTCTGTTTCCCAGTTGGTAAAATGGGGATAATTGTATGTATAGTACCTCACTTTGAAGAGGTAAAATGCTATAAAACACTAAGTATAATTAAAGGGATTTGTATTGTACAGGGTGGTGTTTGGACCATTTAATGTTTTACTACATTTTGGAAATGTAAAATATTGTCTGTGCGTCTGCAAAATATGTATGCATGTATCAGCTTACCTTGAAGAGAGTCTCTGAGAAATGTCCATTTTAAAGAAAACCCAAGTAGTGTCTAATCAGGTGAGGGTTGGAATGTAACAGGCTATTTCTGTATGTAATTGGATATTGCTGTGGGGACTTAGAGCCAGTTTTCCAAAATTCATTTTGTCCCAGGTAGGGGTGCTGAAGAGTGCTCTCTGAAAAGTCATTCCAATTTTCTGTCCACCAATACAAACAAAAATAGGTCAGTGGTTCATCTGATCATCCTGCTCTCTCAGGAACAAATGCCACACCCAGAGCTTTCCGTACTTGCTGAAAGCTCCAAGTCACTTTGATGAAGGTCTTTAAATGACCAACTTAATTTCTCGTCCTGACAACAACCAGCTCTTCCACTTGGTCCCAGTCTCTGTATGAAGTTACTATTTTTTAATATAATGCCATAGGCTTCTATGACACACAGACTTAAAAGACGTATTCCCCTGTATTCTCTGTGGAGCTTAGGATCTGAATGCTCTCTCCAGCAATTTTACTAACATGAGCACTTTCATTTAAGTCAATGTAAGTAAGGCTTTATGATGGAGAAGTCACTTGGACAACACAAGATTAAGAAAGGGGAAGAGAGATGCTATTTGAATGATTTAACTTTCATGCACATCTTCATTCTGTTTGACTTTTTATATACTGTATACCATATTTTTAATGTGTATATTTTTGTATTGCCAAAATCTCCTCTAAATGCCATATGACTTGAAGCATTAAAGGAAAGGATAACATGAATTCATAATGAAAAGCAAAAAATAATCATCACCATGAAGTGTTGCTGTATTTTTGTGCATTTGCAGGAAATCTTTAGGTATTATGTTTGTGCTCTATGAGAGCATAATTGTTGGCCTGTGCACAAATGTGCAAGGAGGGCAGAGGACATAAGGAGTGGTAGTCTCTCTTGTGCTCCCATATATGGGCTGGCTAGTTAGTCTTTGTGCTCCTTTGAATGCAAGCTAGACAGTGCTAGCTGCCTCAAAAGGACAAGTAGGTGATGCCAAAGCCCCAGACCAGCCAGAGGATTTAGCCATCCATGAAGGGGAAGAGATACTGCAACATGGGGGATAGAAGCTGCATCCAGTGGGGTGCAGAATAGATACTGCACCCCACTGGAGCTCCTTTGCGGTGGTGCAGCTTTGCATCCTCCACTCATGCAGGCATGTGCCTATGCTTACACCATGATTTCAGGAAAGTTCTTAAGCATATGCTTAAAGGTAAGCTCATGTTTAAGTCCTGTGCTGCACTAGGGCCTTAATATCTCAGTATTGAACAAAAAGATTGATAAAGGGTGTATCAGCTTTATCGTTTGCCAGTGCAAAGATGCAGAATGCCTGGTTTCTGTTGTTGGAATAACCCAAGAACTTCCTTGCCATGTGAAACCATTTACAACTAAATTCCTTATTTAATCTTCTTCCAATACTGGAGATAGATATGCCATCATCATTTTATTCTCCCATAAACGGCTTTTCTCAGTATTTAAATAGCAAACTTATTTCACTAGTATTTTAAGACATTGTTATTAAGCAGCTTTCAAAGAGGTGTGTTACAGAGTTACATTCAGTAGTGTGGTGAATCTGGTAAGCAGGAGTTTGCAGCTCCAATCAGCCTTCTCCTTACTGCACTCCCCTTTCCTCCTGGTTCTGTAGGGACCTTGTTTCTATCAGCACCCTCCCGACTGCACTTCCCTTTCTCCTGACTTAAGTTGCAGGGAAGTGGCAAGTTGGGGGGAAATGGTCAGCCACTGACAGGAAGCAGCAGCTGCAGGGTGAGCCAGGAGCTGTAGCAAAGCTGGATGCAGGGAGCAACCTGCAGGACCTGTATACAGAGCCATGTGTGGAACAGGTTGTGATTGCCAGATATTACAACCAGGTGTAGATCAGTACAAGACTTATGGGGGAGCAGCAGCAGCTGGGCAGGGAACCAGTGCAGAGGAGTCTCAATGAGGGACAGTAACTGGGTCTGGCCTGGAAACCCACAAGTTCCTATTTGCTTCATCAGAGACTGGTCTGGAGAGGGCATCCTAGGCATGAGGCCTGAAGAGCCCTGACTCTTGATTGTACTGCCCCAGAGATCCAAACAGGAGCCAATGTTTCTCACTATGAACTGTAACAGTTTAAGCCGGTGTACCTAAGGTATCTGTAAGCCCCTTCGTTTTCATTTTGAACTGATTTTTTTTTTTTACTGAAAAGTCCCAGAGTTTTACAAAAAGTATTATTCAGTTTTTTCTGATTTTCACCCAACTTTTGTATCATTCAAATATATAAAAATATCTTGTTTTATTAGGCAAATACAATACATTGCATGAGATATATGTTCTATGATAATATATTAGTCTGTGTACATAGGCAGAGCTGCCTGTTGAAGTAATGCTGTGTATTAGTCTAGAAAATACACACAATAAACAGGCATGCACACAAGCTCTGAAATGTGTGCGCATCTGAAAGTACTGATGAATTGTACACCCACCATATACATGTTTCAAGCTGCTAGCAAATAACTGTTTTAAGATTTGATGCACTAAAATGGGAAGAAAAGAAAAATCAGTATCAGGAATACATTTCAGAACACAAGGAAGTATTCAAAAGTTTTAGAAAAAGAAAACAGGAGAAGGATTAAGTTGAGTGTGTACACTGCAAATTGGTGTGGCCCAATTATTAAATGTAAATATAGGCTAATAGTTCTAAGTGAAGAACAGTAAACTGTTTATTCAAATGAAAATTTTATTTGGGGATGATAGACATATTGTTTTCTTAAACTCAGAGGTGTCGTGTTGAATTCTGTTTTAGTTCTGTAGCAAACCACACTGATGAAAGGTATTCAAAGTATTAATCTACTGAATATCCCCCCGCTCTGTTTTTCCATCCACCAAAATAAACCCCAATATTTACCCAGAAAAATGTAGTTCTTTGCACTGATTTTCACTTGTTTTTGTGGTAACAAACACTGATAAATTCCTGAGAAAAATTAAATAAAATAAAAACTTAAATGAAGGACCCTAAGTATCTATAATCTTTCTTCTTTCTGCCAGCCCTAATAAAATACCCTTTCACTGAGCTATGTATACAAGCAGCTACTGGGGCCAGAGCTAGCAGCTACAAGTCCTAGTTGCTGAAATGCCTTTAGTGCTTGCCACTGCGGTTGTGTAAATTGCCATTAAATACCCACGCCCGGCCCGTGTCAGCTGACTAAGGCTTGTGAGGCTAGGTCTACAGGCTGTTTGTTTGCTGCATAGATATTCTGGAGCCCAGGCTCTAGGACCCCACACATTTAAACAGCCCCATAGCCCGAGTACTCTGAGCCCAAGTCAGCAGACATGGGCCAGCGGCAGGTTTTAATTGCAGTGTAGATATACCCCATGTTGCCTGAGATGCTACTGGTACCTTAGGGGTTTGGTGTACTTTGGCACTGAGCAGCAGCAATAATTACACTTGCATTCAGCTGTTAGCATTTCCCTGCTGGTTCCAAAGCTGTAGGATTAAGCCCTATAGCAGAATTTAGGCTCCTATCCAAGGCTGATGATACTGTACAAAGCAGAGCTGTATTGTTAAAGTTCTTGCCTTTCATATGAGGTGTAAATGGAAGTTTCACTTGCACTCCTATTAGCACTTGTCATTTGGGGATCTCAAAGTACTTTCCAAGCATCAATTAAGCTTCACAATATCCCTAAGATGATGGTATATAGTAGGAATGTTTATCTTCCACCTGGACAGCCACCTGACAAGTATGTAAGAGAACTTTAGATGAGAAAGGAAATATGAAAGCAGAACATCAAACAAGTTCTAATGTTCAAGGTTATTGTTGGTTACATAATGGCTATTCCATTTGTGTATAGTCATTTTGCCACAGAAGATTTTGTGAAGTGCTTTGAAATAACTTGAGTACAAATATATAAAAATATATTGAAAGTATACTACAAGAGACCTGTATTCTAGTTGCTTCTCAAGACTACTATACACTCCTCTTTGGAGACATCTTTTTATAACCAAACTCTTGGCTCCCAAGGACAAACTTAAACAGCTAGCTCTAATTAACCTAGGTACAGTATGTAATGGAAAGCTGAATTTGACTGCAAGCATTTTAGCTTGTGTTTTGGAGGCTGGGCAGCCTTAAGAGTCTATGATGAATACTAGTCTGGACTTCTGAGACTTTAATTATCAATGAGATACAGACAGCAAGAGCGGGAAATAAACTTAATGACACATGGTCTCAAACACTTAAGTAAAAAGGATCAGATCACTTCCTCTGGGAATCTGTCCAGGTGATTTTATGACCTGGATTTTGATAATTGCTTAAGTATGCTTTACAGCAAAGTCCTAATAGAAGCATCTAAATCTTACTTGGCAACTTTGGGGAACAAAGATATTCCCTTTAAAAAGTTGATTGCTTTTCTATGGAAGCAGTTATCTTTGATTTATATAGCTTCTGATGGGAGCTTTGGTAAAGCTGCTGAATAATCCAATAAGTATCATATAGTACTGTTCCCTTTACATTTCCTGCAGTAGCTGTGTATGAAGCTTTTTGTTTATGACTCAGGAAATGGGTTAAAAGCCTCCTTGGTTCATCTGTGTTCACAACATTTTTGTGATGATAATATTCTCTTGCATTTCAATTCTGTAAGCACTAACTCTAAGGCAATACATTGCCCTATAACGCTTACTGTGGTTTTAGGAAGGCTTTTTTTCCTGAGCTTTTCTTTGTTCAATGGGCTTGAATCCTAGCTCCTCCCTTTGTACCCACTCTGGTCTTGTTATTAAGCTGCCATGGCAAAGGCTATTCAGTATCTTTCAGGAAGATTGGCAGCATCATTCTCTAAGGTGCATAAAAACTAAAAGTTAAAAAAACCCCAACCCTCCTTTCCCTCCCCTCCCCAGTACATAAAAATAAAAAGCAGGGACTTCACGTGTCCAGATTATCTGTTGAAATACAGTGTGGCATTATCACCAGATAATTCAGACTTGTCTGGGTGTGGCATGGAGTGGGGGAATTATTGATCCCTGCTTTATTGTTTTGGACATTTCTCCCTACACAGTCTTTTCAGTTACTGACCTCAGTTTGTCTATTCTAATATATTCATATTGAAAGATCTTTATTTTGGGAAAGACTCCATAGTATTTTAGTAAAGAATGAGGACATCCTCCCCCCACCCCTCTCACGTCTATACAACTTACAGAAAAATCAGAATTGTGTGCTCAATTTTGCTGTATTGTGTGTTAGAGAGAACTGGGTTTTTCTCCATTGGATGATTCAACTCCTCCCTTTGATATTTAGATCACTATATCCTGATATATGTTGTCACTGGAATATACAGAATATACTACGTATACAACCATTACAGGTATCCCATGTGATTTTGGATATATACAATTCACTTGATAGTGTTGCAACCAGAAGCTGAAACTTAGTCATAAAATAGAACTTCATAAGAATGGCCATAGTGGATCAGACCAGCATCCTGTTTTCTGACAGTGGCCAGTGCTTCAGAGGGAATGAACAGGACAGACTTATCAGGTGATACGTCCCCTCTCATCCAATCCCAGCTTTTGGCAGTTGGAGGTTTAGGGACACCCAGAGCATAGGGTTGCATCCCTGACTACCTTGGCTAAAAGCAATTGATGGACCTATCCTTCAGGAACTTACCTAATTATTTTTTGAAACCTGTTATACTTTTAGCCTTTACAACATCCCCTGGCAATGAGTTCCATGGGTTGACTGTGTATTGTGTCAAATACTTCCTTTTGTTTGTTTTAAACCTGCTGCCTAGTAATTTAATTGAGTGACCTCAGGTTCCTGTGTTATATGAAGGAGTAAATAACACTTCTTTATTCAATTTATCCATACCTTTCATGATTTCATAGACTTCTAACATATCCCCCTGTATGCAACTCTGTTTTAAGATGAGCAATCCCAGTCTTTTTAATTTCACCTCATAGGTAAGCTGTTCCATACTCCTATACATTTTTTGTTGCCTGTCTCTATACTTTTTCCAATTTTAATATATCTTTTTTGACAGGGGGTGACCAGAACTAACTGAATTGTTCCTTTATATTTAGTTTTATAACTAGTTTAAATGAATTAAAAAAGGAAGATAAAAATGCCTAGGCACAATGAGCTGAACAAACCTGGGATGGATCCAAGTGGCAGGCTGCAACTTTATTTAATACAGGTAGGGGCATTATGCACCTTGCTTTCTCACTGCATTAATTTAACTGCATCCAGTGGGGTATTCTGGATGCCCACCTTACAACTAATAGCTTGGCTGTATGGCTGGGTCTACCCTAGGGCTCAACTTGCTTCTGAATCTTTTCCACCTCCCCTACATGGATGTGGCAGAGATTCCCTAAGGAGGACCTCATGCCACAAAAATGTCACGTCTCCCCTTTTCCCATATGGAAAAAGAGCAGCAGCCCCATGCTAGGCCTCATTTACTTCTGGGAACAGTTTCTTTTTATTGTTATCTGCACTAAACATTGGCTGCAAGATGCAACAAGCTAAAACAATCTGACTTTTCTTCATGGTAAGCCTTAACGCTGTAAACTTACTGTAAGATATGGTGTTGCACAACCGGAAGTTAAGGCCCTAATGCAGAAATTCCTGGCTGAAGTTCTATGATCTGTGTTATGCAGGATGTCAGGCTAGATAATCATGATGGTTTCTTTTGGCCTTAAAAGTTATGAGCCTGCATATCGAAATGGAAAAAGATATATATGTTAAATTTAGGGACCTCAAGAGGCTATCCCTGCACTCAAGGCAGGACTAAGTATAATCTAGATCAGTGGCTCTCAACCTTTCCAGATTACTGTACCCCTTTCAGGAGTCTGATTTGTCTTGCATACCACAAGGTTCACCTCAATTAAAAACTTGGGCTTTGGCTTCAGTCCCATGTGGCGGGGCATGGCTTGGTCGTGGGTATGGGCTTTCTGCCCTGGACCCCAGTGAGTCTAACACTGGCCCTGGCAACCCCATTAAAATGAACTCACAGTTTGAGAACTGCTGATAAAATATATAGAACAGTATAAAAAATTCACTCCCAATGAAAAATTTTAGTTTGTACTGACTTTGCTAGTGCTTTTTATGTAGCCTGTTTTAAAACTAGGCAAATAGCTAGATGAGTTGATGTACCGCCTAGAAGAGATCTGCATACCCTTAGGATTATGTGTACACTTGCTTGAGAATGATTGATCAAGACAATCTCTGACAGCAATGTTCCCTTTAATTTTTTCCATCCATGGTACACATAAAATTCATTCTGCATAATATCGAGGCAATGTGCAGATGTGCACTACCAGTAGAAACAAAAAACTTAGATATATATTTTTTAAAAGTTACCATCGAAATAATTACTCCAGACAGGATAAGTTAGGCATTTTAGAGCTCACTACTCAATTAAATTTAAGTGTGAGAGAGAAATAAAAATTATGTAATGCATAGATCAGTCAAAAAACTAAAATAACAGTGCTTTGAAAGAATAAAAATTACAGAGAATATATGTTCATTGCAGACAGTACCAAGAAGTAACAACAATAATACAAGTATGTGCTGGGAAGGGGAGTGTGAAAGACAGTGTGTGTGTGTGTGTGTGTGTAACAGAGACTGTGTGTGTGCTGGCTGCTGGGGAAGTCAGAGACATTGCACAGTCTCTTTAAGACACTCTCTCACCACCAGAAGGCTTATTCAGAACTCTTACTGCATCTTCCTTGTAGTGTGGGGCCCAACTGGACACATTATGCCAGATGAGGCCTCACCAGTGCCAAATAGAGGGGAATGATCACATCCCTTGATCTGCTTGCAATGCTCCTACTTATACAGCCCCAAATGCCATTAGCCTTCTTGGCAACAAGGGCACACTGTTGACTCATATCTAGTTTCTCATCCACTTTAACTCCTAGATCCTTTTCTGCAGAACTGCTGCCTACCTACTAGGTCCCTAGTATGTAGCAGTGCATGGGATTCTTCCATCCTAAATGCAGGACTCCACACTTGTCCTTGTTGAACCTCATCAGACTTCTTTTGGCCCAATCCTCTAATTTGTCTAGGTCCCTCTGAGTCCTATCTGTACCCTCCAGTACCACTACCACTCCTCCCAGTTTAGTGTCATCTGCAAACTTGCAATCCATGCCATCCTTCAGATCATTAACGAAGATATTGAACAAAACCAACCCCAGGACTCACCCTTGGGGCACTCCGCTTGATACCGGCTGCCAACTAGACATGGAGCCGTTGATCACTATCCATTGAGCTTGATGATCTAGCCAGATTTCTATGCATCTTAAATCATCTCTGGATTTTTTCCAGTTTGTCCACATCTTTCCTGAAATGTGGTGCTCAGAACTGGACACAATACTGCAACTGAGGCTATATCAGTGCAGAGTAGAGCAGAAAAATTAGTTCTCATGTCTTGCTTATAACACACCTGCTAATACATTCCAGAATTGTTTGCTTTTTTTTGCAACATTTTTACACTATTGACTCATATTTGGCTTGTGATCTACTCTGATCCCCAGATCCATTTCTATAGTGCTCCTTCCTAGGCAGGCATTTCCCATTTTGTATTTGTGCAACTGATTTTTCCTTCCTAACTGGAGTATTTTGCATTTGTCCTTACTGAATTTCATCCTGTTTCCTTTAGACCATTTCTCTCATTTGTTGAGATTATTTTAATGTTTGCACTTGCAACCCCTTCCAGCAAACTTCAGAAGAGTACTCGCTATGCCATTAACTAACTCATTGATGAAGAGATTGAACAGAACTGGACAAGAAATTGATCCCTGTGAGATCCACTTGGTATGCCCTTCCAGCATGACTTTGAATCACTGATAACTACTCTCTGGGAATGATTTTCCAACCTGTTATGCACCCACCTAGTAGGTCCATCTAGATTGTATTTCCCTAGTTGTTTATGAGATCATACAAGACAAAATCAAAAGCCTTACTAAAGTCAGGATATACTGTATCTACTGCTTCCCCCCATCCACAGGGTTTGTTACCCTTTCATAGAAAGCTTATGGGTTGGTCTGACACAATTGGTTCTTGATAAATCCATGCTATTATTTATCTCCTTATTTATCGTCTAAGTGTTTGCAGACTGGTTAATTATTTGCTCCATTATCTTTCCGGGTACAGAAGTTAAACTGATTGGTCTGTAATTCCCCGAGTTTTCCTTATTTTCCTTTTTATAGATTTGCCCTTTTGAAGTCCTCTGGTATCACAGCGATCTTTGATGACTTTTCAAAGATAATCACTAATGGCTCAGATATTTCCTCAGTCAGCTCTTTGAGTATTCTAGGATGTATTTCATCAAGCCCCAGTGACTTGAAGACATATAACTTGTCTAAGTAATTTTTAACTTGTACTTTCCCTATTTTAACATCTGATCATACTTCATTTCCAGTTTAAAATCAGAGTTTAACTAAATAACAATTTCCTTCTGTAAATTTTCAATTAAAGTTTCAAGAGTGGCTGAGAATCATTAAATCTCCTCCAAGGAGAGATCTTGTGTACATGTGTGCACCACAAATACTAAACACCTAATTCTTTCCATTAGGAAGCAGAAAAGGATTAAGCAAAAACTCTTAACTGGAATCAAAAGCTTTCCAGCCCCTCTGTAACATCACTTTATTTGGATACATGGCAACTTAAGTGCTGCTTTAATTGCTTTAATTATTAGCGCCCTAGATTTCAGTTACCATTTTTCTAAGTTAAAAGGTCCTCAAGGGTGCCTAAAATACTCTCACATAAACTTTCTTCCATGACATTATTTAGTGAAAGTGGTAAACGGTATTTAGTAAAAGTTCTCTGAAGTGTCAGACTGGGACAATATTACAGACTAAGTAAACAGACAAACAAGCACATTAATGAAGAGGCTACTGTGACCTTCCATAAGAGGGAGATTCTAATGAAAATCACACAGCATAAAATGATGCTTAGAGAATTAGGCCAAAATTGTCAACCTGATGTACCAAAGCTGAGCACCCAGGACAAAATGTAGGCAGCTAAATAAAGGTGTTTTTACTAGCTGAGCGTGCAAAGCACTCATTGAACACACTGGGAGCTATGAATGCTCAGCTCTTAAAAACACTTTTATTTAGCTGCCTCCATTTGGATTTAGAAGCCTGGCTTCAGGCACCACAGTTGGAAAGTGTTGGCCTTAATTGTCAAATGTGTTGCTTGAGAGTATACCTCTGTACCACCATAGGCATCCCCATGCCTTTTAAAGATTGGTATGATTTTTTTTTTCCAGCGAGGTAGCCTGACTTTATGAACTAGGTTTTCAGATGTGGGCACCAGGACTGTCTGTACTTCAATAAATGAGCAGACAATGATTGTCTGCAAATAAATAGAAATTGCATATGCAGTTAACTGATATGCACACACAAATAATGATTTGTATGGGCAAAAACAGGCTTTTGTGAATTGGTCTCAATGTGGAAATATATTCTGATGGGTGCAGCCAATGGGCCCAAACGGTCACACACAAAATTGCTCAAGCGTAGGCCATCCAAAATTATAAAAATTAAATAATTCTGTGAAAGCATATTGTCAGCTGCAAAAATGTAAGATGAATTGAGTCCTGATCCAAAGTGCACTATAGTCAGTGGGAGCCTTTCCATTGAGTTCTGTTGACTTCAGTGGGTATTGGATCAGGACTTTCTATGTTACAAGAGACAGAAGTTGGGTATAATTTGCAAAGTTTTTAACTGGCTTGCAGAGAAAGGACAATCTCTGTTTTGTAAAACTCAAAGCATTTAGAAGAGGAGATTTCTTCCTTGTAGGAAAGTTAGCATTCTATCTGGATGTTTGCTTTTTTGATTTTAGAACAAAATTAAAAAAAAGTGGAAAAAATAAAATCACAGTCAAGTGGAGAAAGAGAAAATCTAAAATATTAGATACGGAACTATTAAATAAAATTAATTGTTAATATAATTATAATAAATTAGCAATAAATTGTTGGAATTAAAAGCTTGTCTGACAGAGGAAAATTATAATCTACTGGGTATAGCTGATTTGAGGGGGTTGATTTCAGAATGTGGGGCCACAAGATAGTCTGGAAGACTAAAATAAAATAAGAAGAGTAAGACGTTATATATCAAGTGAAATTTAGAGGTTAAGGAATTGAAACTGTCAACCGCTGAGAAATATAGTGAATCAGTCTTCACTGAGCCAGAAGCTAGAAGGACTAATGAGCTAATAATAGTGCACACTTCATACCCCTAGGACAAGAAAGACATAAGAATGATACAGTGAGATAAAAAGGCTTGAAAGGCTGCCCTGATTGTGGTTAAAACCTCCACATATTAATGTGGAAATAATTAGAGATACTTCGAATGATGGAAACCATGACAATCAAAATGTTGGGGTACTTCAAAATATTAAGCCTTCATAGTTGAAAGACATGAGTATAGGCTTCACCAATTCTTTTAGTTGCCCTACCTCCTCAGTTTTTCTACTAAAGCAGGAAGAAATTCACATTTGCTGGGCGGTGGGAGCAAGATCAAATTTCATTTCATGGCATTATCTTCTTATGGTTCTGCACTATACTCTGGAGTCATGCCCTTGGGCTACAGCCTTTAAGCTAAGGACCAGTTTAAAGGTTACTAAGGATAAAACACTAAAGGATGTAACTCCACCTAGGAAAACTGAGATAAGTTGGCAGGTAGTCTTGGTGGCACTCCAAAGAAAGCACTGGAGTAGTCCTCTTTTGAACTGAATGCAAAATTTAAAGTATTGTTCCACTCTAATAAGTGATTATGTAAAAATGTCATAATGGGAATCATGAACCAGAGTGATATGTCATAATGAACCAGATTCTCAGCTGGCATAAATCAGCACAGCTCTCTTAAGGTTAATGTAATCCATTTACACCAGGTGAGGATCTGGTCCTATATGTACTGTTTCAATTATCTTCATATCAAATGTTCTCATATTTCCACTAAAAAATATCATTTTAACAGCCAGCAAATTCAACCTGGGGCTGAAACTCACGCTGAGTTCTTTTCTTCTCGCACATCATGAAAAATAAAAGTTCTGCAAGCCAAATTATGTCCTGAGTTACATGTGTACAACTTAACTATGCTCAGTAAAGATTGGATGGGGAGGAAATGATTGGAACTGATCAGATAATTCGGTTTGATGCACATAAAGAATAGTGTCTCTCAGCTGTATTGGCTTTATAGGACTAAAATGAATAAAGAGTAGTAAAAGCTTGTTTTATTCAGTAAAGTAAGCAAATATGACTCTAAATATGCACTAGGAGCAGTTTTGTTATGCAAAAAGCTACTCATTCAATATAGTCACTTTTCAGAGTAGAGCCATTCTTTAAGATCTGACTGAGTTTCCATGGCATATTAATCCAGGTATTCCGGCCAGATTCCAGTTTATAGGATTACATTCTTTTTCAACATAAATTGCACCTGTAGTTTCTACAGGATAAGTTCTTCTACACTTCTCCCATTCTTCTAAAAACTATTGTCTGGTTTTGCTAGGGAAGAGCCTTCACTGCATTCCATCCCAGAGGCTGCACTGGAAATTAGCTGAAGTGATTCTTGTAGGTCGAGCCTGTAAAGTGCTCTGAGATGAAGTGTCATAGTGCTGCATATGCATGTAAAGTATTGTAATCATAACCAGTGGAAGATATGTGCTTTATTTGTTGAAATAATCTATGAAAACAAGAATTAGAACACATTTCATATGAGAAACACCACTGTCACATATGCCACGATCTCATAAAAGCAACAAGTATTTAAAATTAGGCAACAGTTTACAAAATTCAAACAGGTAAATGGGTAAGAGTACGTTGGATGCGTCAGCCCCTGCCTTGCAGGCTGTAATACAAACCGGCATAAATCAGTCACATTTAAAATTATTAAAACCATTCAGTCTATCCTCTGCTCTCAAGTGCATTTTGTTACAGAATGACTCTTATTTATAATGTTACTCAAGTCAGAGGCATTTGTATATCACAGAGTGATCTCAATAGGAGAATTGGTTTTTCAGTTCTGCAAACTAATCTTTCTGACAGTGAAAAATAAGAATTGTGATTGTTTCTTTAGCGGTGATGAAACTGCAGGAAGGTGTGTTGTTCTCAAGAAGGGCAATAGTGTAACTGAAAAGTATTCAGCTATTCCGGAGACATGCTTGAAGATTTCTTTCCAGAGGACTTGCACTATCAGGCAATTCTGCAACCATATCTTTAAAAGAAAGTTTAAAAGAGGTACTGGTGCCAGTACTGCTATAATAGTGACTTAGCAGAGAACTAAGTTGTTTAACTGCACAGTGTCATGTCCAGTTGTTGATATATGTAGTTGTATATCTACTCTGACCCCCTGATTATAACATACTTCCAAAATATAGAACTCTTGGTCATTGTTTGTGTATGGGTTCTGAGTTTGTGTGTGACTATTTAGTAGTTATGACAAGTGTGCTATAAAGTCCTCCAGGAAGCATAGAGATGCCACACTTCCTGTATACTGTTCATAAAGTCTTTGATTTCCTGTGACACACTTCCTTCTGTGGAGCAGAAACAAAGAAATCTAGTACAGGGCAGCTGCAGGCTGCAGTTACCCAGAGTATTAGGAAGTTTATTACCACATTCCTGTCTATAGCTACTGTTCAAGACAGGTTTGTCTTGACTCTGGTCTGCTAGTCATAAAGACACTACAGCAAGTTCTGCAAGACTTCACAACTAAACATGCTTCTAAGATACATGATTCTAAAACAAAAGAAAACAAACAAAACCCAAACCTCAAATTTGCCAGCCAAGTACCAATTGGGAGCTTTCTTGTTATTGTTTTAATACAAAATTGATGTGGAAAAGTTCTAGTTTTTTCAACTAGCATGCTTTTAATATTTTAATGTTCACTTAGGGTACTCTGCACTTCAAGCAGGGAGTATAATTTTCTTCTTGAGAAGACATACTTGTGCTAACCCTGAATAATTGTAGCCAGTATGGCATAAGCAGTGGTAAGGGGAGTCACCCTGAGTTTGTGTCCCCCTGAGCACTGCCCCTCAGAACTCCTCTTGCATTTTAAAAGCCACAACATATGTGCCGATATATGTAGCAATGTATGTAGGCTATTGTGGGGGGAGAATCCCTCTCTTTGTGCAAATTAATTAAACCTTTGGCACTTTGTCCAACATACTGTACGTTTCTTGAGTGGAGAGAGGTCACTGATGACAGAGATGGCAGAGGATAATGAAAGACTTAGCACATGGGACTTTGGACTGTGTTGGAGAGGAGCAGACTGCTCAGGGCCTGAGGCACCCCAATGGGCTTTGGATTTGGTCCCTGGTTGATAATGGATCAAAGTAAATACAATTCAGTTAAGTAGGCGTGTGTAAAATGACACACATAATATTAGCTTCTGAATTGCAGATAAAACTTTGGTCAACCTAGTATCCAGTCACAGAGTGAAAACTACAATACAACCAAATGAGGTAGAGTCCAGAAGGAGAATACTCTGAATAAGGGCAACCCAGATTACTGCTGAGTGCAGAATGTTGAGAAACAGTTTAAGATAAGGAGAATGTACTGTGTGGAATATAGCACCTTTTATAATGAATAATGCATATTTTCCTTTGGAGAGAATTTGGCAAGTTTTTTTCCACACATATTCCTTCTGTGTCCACAAAGTTAGGTTCTGCTTCTGCACATGGATGCACTCCTGCACTTGCAAAGGGCCTCACTGATTTCAAAGTCAATATTAATGGCATGTTTAAATATTTTTGATAAAATCATGCAGATCTCAGTTAGGCAAATATCTCAAGTGCAGTGGTAGTTTTGCCTGTGTAAAGATCACAAAATGTTGCCCTTTATTTTTGAGTAAATGTGTACTTTCTATCCACACCTGTGTATGCTCAATGGACTAAATGCTACGTAACTTCCACTGAAGGCTCCAATCTCAACTCCTTACTTAGACAAAAGTTCACTGATCACAGGAGCAGTCTTGTGGGAGCAAAGAGTGGACCATTGGGCCTGGTGTCAATGTTGTGTATTCATATCTGAGGACAGAAATGGCATTGAAGGACTGCGTAAATTTACTTGAAGAACTAAGTTCTACATGAATTTATAAAGGAATATAATATAAATCAAATTTTTCATAATAAAATCAACCTTAGCTTTAAAAAAGTGTCTACGGCCTGTCTAGTCAGTTACCTCAGTTTTGGGTTTGTGTAACTTTACTGAAGGACTGGAACTAAACAGGTGTCAGGGAGTGGAGAATCTGGCACTTCATGTTTTCTTGGTAATTCTGTATAGGTCTTGATTTGCAAAATTAATGTAAAAATCAGTTGCTTGCTACTTAATTGTATGTTTGACTGGTCAGTGAGTTCAGGAAGTTCACAGGAGAATGATTTATGAACTATATTATTACAAAAACTTTCAGTAAGATAGAACTTCAGTTATTGCATTTTGGATGTTTTTATTGTAGTATGAAGTATTTCAGTTGATACATCATAGTGAGACAACACATTATAGTGAGCAAACAACATATGTACATAATATGCATGTTTATTACCTGGGTATAGACAATAAAGATTATTCTTTTATATTATTTTTGATGATACTTCTAAATCTTTTACAAATGGAAAAAAAATCCCACCTATTTGCAACATAACTTAAATTGTAAAAGATACAGGGGCGCTGACTTTGTGAATTCCCCAGGAGTGCTGGACTCTCGCTCTTCACCCCGCCCCACCCCATTCTGTCCCTTCCCGCTTCCTCTTCCTGCCCCCGCTCCTCCCTCTCCCTCCCAGCATTTCCTGTACACTGTTGAACAGCTGATTGCGGTGGGTGGGATGCGCTGGGGAGATGAGGGGGAACAGCTGATCCAGGGGGCTGCTTGTGTGTGCTGAGCACCTACTGTTTTTTTTCGGTGGCTGCTCCAGCCCCGGAGCACCCATGGAGTCAGCACCTATGATAAGATATATTCTCAAGGCACTGAAATACACTGAAAAGATGAATAACAAAGTAAGGTCTTTGGAGTAGGCACTATGTTTTTGTTCTGTTTGCATGTACCATAATGGGATCTCTGGTGCATGACTAGGTGGTACTGCAATACAAATAATATTAACATGTGAGAGAACCCTCAAGTAATTCATGTTTAGTTCTATTTGTATACGATTGACTGGTAGAAACAAATTAAAATAGTGTTATAAAATGCTCAGTTTAAGTGCCCTTTGTATAATTAATTTTAAAGTAATCTAAAAATCAAACCCATAACAACTGGGATGAAGTTCAAGCTTATTGTACTACACCATGCTAACTATATATAACTTTTTGTAATTATTGGATAAGAGAATTTTATCATACGACTATACTTAAAAAAACCCCTTTAAATGTTTATGGAATTTTTGTCCAAGTTAAGAGGGGGAAAAACCGATTACAAACGCAGGTACATATATGCTCACAGTCAAAGATATCAGTATTTTAAGTAAAGAAAAATGTATCTATATTTACTCTTGATGTAAATCTACACCCATCACCACTTGCCAAGTATCTTCCTTGCTACATTTGAGATACTAATGACTTTAATGCAAAATTGAACAACTTAATGGGCTGAACATGTGTAATGAAACCACTTTAATTGAAACTTTCAGCATGTGTTCCCCTGGAACTCACTGGAATCTCTCAGTTTATAATAACAGGAGTGTTTAAAAAGAAAATTATGTAAATGCTTATTATTTTTTCATTAAAGGACCCTTTTCTAAAATTCTTTTGAAGAACATTACCCACATCTTTTGAAAACATCTAGGGAACCACTGAGTTTTGTTACCTTGATGGGAAAACCAGAATGCTGTGAGGAGATATAAGTATTGCTCATTTAAATAGCTAAAGAGATTTTTCTGATTGACAGTATCAGAGAAAATCCATCCACCTGCCATGCTAGCTTTTGCCCCAAAGTAGTGTCTTACTACCTGTTGTGACTAGAAAAATACTGAGGAACATGGAGTTACTGCCATGATTTGGCAGTGGTAGAATATTGCTAATAATGTGACTTTGATATATGTAAATTAAAGTTACTCCCACAGGCAGAGCAAAGGTACAGATTACACACACAATTCAAAGGAAGAACAACTTGAATTGTAGGCTTTTAATGAGGTAGAAAGTTCACGTTGCAGCACCTCTTCTATTGTCTTATTTCATTTCCAATTCTGGGGCATTATATGCAAGTCAGTTAGGTCCTAGGCATTTAGGGGCAGATAAATAGAAACAATTAGTATATATTAATGAGTCTGAGATAGGTGAAAGCTAACCTTTCATGGTAGGCGTCCTAGGAAATATGAAAATGTCCATAGTACAAAGGCAGGATGTTGAAAACCTGAAAACAGAAGGGTTTCATTTCAGTAAGAGGAAAATGACACTTACAATCACACACACAGTTGCTCAGGGCTTTAGTTGTGTTTCTTCCATTTCACTTTAATGGGATTTGTATGCCTAACCATGTGCAATGTTTTGAAAAGTTAGAGGTGTATCTTTCTCTGCCTTCCTTACACCTCATGTCAGTGTGAAATAATATGAAATAGAGTTTCATGCAGGGGTTCAATGATAGGCAGAAAGATGCTGGAAAAATAATTTGCAACTCAGTATGATCAGTTAAAATGGACTATAGTAAGTCACAGACACATACTTTAAGCAGTGGCACAGAATTGTCTGGAAATTTGATAAAAATAAAAATAAGCCCTTAATAGTTAAACAAGAAGTCATGTATAGTAAAATAATGAAGGGATCATTATATGAAATAATAAAGATGGATTTTTCCCCAAAAGTAAGATAATCTGATATATAACAATACATAGATTTCATTGATTTTTAAGGCCAGAAGCAACCATTACGATAATCCAGTCTGACCTTCTGCTGGCCATAGAATTTGTCCAAATAATTCCTATTTAAACTAGGGTAGATCTTTTAGAAAAAATGTCCAGTCTTGATTTAAAAATTGTGATAGAGAATCCACCACAACTCCAAAGGATAATTACTCTGACCCTTTTTTCCGGTCTGATAAATTGCATATCATTAGAAAAAGATAGACATCTTAAGGCATTCAAAAAGTGGTTGGTACTTTTTATTTTTACTGTTATAATAGATCCAATGGTACTGATAGATGATATAAAGACTTGGGATGGATGAAGAATTTAGATAAAATAAAAACCTTGAATCTTCACCCAAGACTTAACCAAATTTGAAACAATGCTTTTGAGGGCTATTTTTTCCTTCTTCAATTTTACCTCTCTCTGCATTTTCCTGTTCAGCCATGTCCAGAAGTTCCAAATATTGGAAGAAATGTTACCTTAATTGTATTTCCATCCTACAGGAAGAACCATAAATATAATGAGATGAGATGAATATGCAAAATTTGAATGGTCAAGAGGTTTGAATCATTTTGAGTTTGGCTTCCTCACATTTGGGTGCTTATCCAACCTGAACCTAGTATTTTTTAGCTACAGTTATTACTAAAAATAATGCTTTTATACTGAAAGACACTAAGTTTGCTTTCATTAGAATGATTCTGTTCTTAAAGCCACATTTGCATTGGATCTGAGTTGCTACATGTATTAAGACCAGAAGAGAAGCGTGGATGCTACTCAACTGCCATTTCACTTTTAAATAAATTATCAATAACTGTAACCTCTTTTTGGAGTAGCCTAATTGGTAAAGTTCCCTAGAAAAGGGTATGCTAAATCAGTGGTGGAAAGTGAAGCTGAATCATTTTGGGGAAACGATATTGTTCTTATGGGGATTGTAGGCATTTTAGGAAGGGATAAGTGCTCTGCAGTCAGCCAGGTTAGGATGATGATATTGCCCCTGTGTCAAAAGGTAGTAGATATCTGGGGCCTAGCAGGTCTGCTTCCTATAGGACTCTGTGTAAATTATAAATATAAATTGTTTCATTTTCTCTGTTGCACACATACTTACATTCACAGTGTTCAGGAACAAAGGTAGTCAAACAGCATGCAGAGTCATGGTTTCTTTCAGGAACCTTAGTCCAATGCCCTGGTTCCCAGGCAACGACTCTTTCTCAAGAACCGACTCCAATCACAGACTGAGACAGGAAATTTGCATGCCAAAACCTAACAACACTTCTTCCTAAGTCTGAAGAGTTGCTTATACTCTATGAAAAAGAAGTTAGAAGACTATGTATAACAGTGCCATCTGGTGATATTTGCCATAACTATATTTAGGTGGATGTTCTTCCTGGCATTTTAACAATATTGATATTTGTTGCAATATATTTCAATACTAATCATGCTAACGTTTATCTTTGGATAAATGGTTGTGCTATTTGCTAGCTGCAAGTAAAAATGAAGTCGGTGGTCAAAAGTTTGAGTGCCTATAAATGAAATTGCCTTGGGTGTGGAGGGCTGGTACAAGGCCTACTAGTCAACTAATGCCCAGGATAAGACTTGCACTGGGAGCCTGCTACCAAATTTTCTGGACATCCCTACACACTGTGCAAAAATTCCCCACACCAGTGCCCCTATAGGTCAACATGGAAATTTAAGTTGGGACTGGGCCAGATGCAGAGCAGGAAAGCTGTGTTAAACCTTTATTGATAGGAATACAGTGGTCTCAGCACCCGATACAACTGTTGTGTAGAGGCTGCATCCTTTATTGTGTCCTTTAGGCTGGTATTGGGAGTGCCAGGGAGCTACACAGCTGCCCTGGCCCCAGGATCTAGATTGGAGAATGGATTTTACCTCCCCCAATGACTCCTCACTCTTCCAGCCAGGATCCTGAATACAGAGTACATATTTGGTGAAATCTACTACATCCATTGAGTGGATATAATAGATTTCACCAAATATGAATAATATGAGTTACTTAGTTTATTAGATTATGCTAATTTATGCCAGCTGAGGAGTCAGTCCACTGTGCTCTGTTACTGAGATTACAAATTCACAAAGCACTCAGTCTAGTTTATGCCCACCAGTTTGTAGTGGCTGTGAATAGAACATGTGTATAGAATTTCACTATGTGAAATGTAAGAATGAAAAACATTAAGAAAATACATTACTATTTGGAGCAGTTCTCCAATTGCAACATAAATATATTTAAGCTATTCTAGTCTGCCAAATCTAAAACACTGCTACACAATACTGTCTGATTTTTATGGCACGCAAGGAATCTTCACACTACCCTGCTTTTTTCTAGAGGGATTTAACTAGTAGTTGAATAACTCAGTATTTATATTACCTCCTTGAATGATTGCTACAAACTATGTATCATCTCAAGTTTATAGCCCTTCATAACTTGCTTTGACATAATAATTGTATGGGCTATAATTAGCTTAGCGATTGTGTGGCATAGTGGATAAGATAATTAAGTACAAAAGGTGCATTTTGTTTTTTGTTTTTTTATAAAAATCATAGTTCAAGTTGTATGTGTGAACCTCCCTGACTATGAACTGCCATTATATCTTGAAATAACTTCTCAGAAGTTAGACCAGCTATCTGTTTGCTTCGGATAGAGACATCAGGGTGATCCAGGTACATTCAGTAGATCTACCTATTAATTCCCTGAGGAGTGAGCCTCCTTTCACCTGGAACAGAAAGATGAACAGCCAAGATATTTCTTACCTTGGAAGATACTGAAATGGGGCTACTATCAAATTTCTGGGATAAAAAAGACTTTTTAACATCATGCTTCTTTTTATCTAAATCAGCATTGAAGAGTTAATATAGCTCTGCTGTCTAGAAGAGAGTCAGGAAGATTTCTCTGCAGCTGAGGTTAAGCAAGGTTGTGATATTACAAATTAGAACTAAACAGTAGACTGATGTTCAGAAACTGGAATCTTGTTAGCTAGACTAATAATGAATCAAATCTTGGAGACAAAGGGTCCCTAAAGGTGAGGTAGCTGGAGTTTGAATACAAATGGCCATATTATTATTATCATATCCATTCATGAGAGCTGGTTTGTAGTACATTTATTAAACTCAGAGTTCTCAGGGCATGTGACACAAGGTATATGTAGGTAAAAAGATGCAGGCAGGCTGTGATGTATTTCTACAGTTGCTGCTAGTTTAATTAAATAACTTGACAAATATATGTTACACATAGAAACCTAAATTCAAAGAAAATTAAGGTTGCTGTGTTTTTCTGTGGGGGCCTGATCTGGCTGATATACTCTGAAGATACATCTACACAGCAGCTGGGAGAATGCTTTCTAGGATGAGTAGACAGGTAGTGAGGCTGTGGCAGCTTGGGTTAGCTGTTTGAGTACAATCCTGTCTAACACCTGTGGGTGTGTACTTTGGTCGCTAGTCCCAGCTGCTGCCTATGCTTCCTATGGCCACATTGCTGTTTTTAGCGCACTAGCTCAAGCAGAGCTAGCGCATGTCTGTTTACCCGCCTCTGGTGGTCTCTGGGGGTATGCATATGCTGCACTCTAAACCTAGGTTCCGATTCAAGTTTGAGCTGAACTCCCCTTCTGTCCACACACAAATCAGTGTGACTCAGGGGAACCAGCATTCAGGACCCAGGTTATCAGACCCTGCTAGGGAGGTGGATCAGGGGATGGGTCCAAGCCCTGTCATTTTGTAGTGTGATGTAGGTGAAGCCACAGACCCGAGTCAGAAGGTCTGTGTAGTGCAGTACGGACATGTCAGCATGGCTGAGACACCTATGTCTAGGAATTATGAACCCAGGTTTACAGTGAAGTGTGAATGAGTCCACAAGCCTGGGTCCCACAAAATACCAACTGGATTGAGGCCCCAGGCAAGATAGCTGGAGAATGCCTACTTTGAGGACCCCCCGGGCTTAGGAGTAAGCTAGGCACTGAGGTGTCAGTTGATGTGCACCTATTCAATGGAAGATTTTTAGGCACTTACAGGATTTTATTGGTAGAAGCTTGGACACTTGCAGGGTTAGACAGCAGCTGAACAGGGGTTTTGAGGGTCTAAATTTTGGACATAAGACCCTAGAGAGGCATCTTGGCACCTAAATCACTTTGTGGATCTAGCCCCAGGACACTGGGTTTCTGACTAAAATGGTGTTCCTTTGCCTTTCTGGGTTTATATAACATAGACTGATATCAGAGCTCTGATTTCTTAAGGGAAACCCTTGAGACTTAGGCCTAAATACTATAATAATACATGCAAATTGCTATTTGCACATAAACCATAGGCTAATCTGTGCCTGTCCTTAGAAGCCTGTATCAATGCTTGAAACAGCTCCCATTTAAAGTTTCACAAACCTTTTGCTCGTGGTAAGAGTACAGGCGAGTCTCATTTTACGCTGGGGTTACGTTCTGCAGTCAGTGAGTAAAGCGAAAACCACGTATAGTGAAACACTCATGGAGTTGAATGTTATTTTTCTCTTTTTTTGCCGACCATGCAAAGCTGAATTCGCACGTTAAATGCGCGTAAGATGCGACTCGCCTGTAATGTTATTTGCCAGCTTCTCCTGTTTATTTCACTGATGAATACAAAATGAGCCTGCCACAATCAAAAACACAAGTGTGTGTGTATGTGTGTGTGTGGTCTTCATATACCTTACGCTAACAGAAAAATGAGCACTTGGGGGAGAACTTTTAGTAGGGTGAAAAAATCATTACATTCATACAAGCTCCAAGGAAAAGATGTTGCATTTTACAAACATTTGCGCTTTTTTTGGTTAAACAGAATGCACAGGTATTCTTAGTTCAAACTGTAATGAAACTGTTTAATCCAAAATCTCATTTTATTAATGTATGTTCTCAACTCTCTTAGCATAGATATTCTGAATAATTCTAACATGAATTTTAGACTTTAAAATATTTATTTATTGTTAATGTTTTAAAAGACCAGGCCAAGTTCAGAATGGTGCTGTCAAAAATATTCAATTAATGGGGCTTATTGAAATATGAATTTCAACAAACCATATTGGAGTGCTTTAATGATCTCATACTGTTACTGCTGTGATTCAAATAACCTGACTAATTCAAATTCAGAATGTTCTGCCTAGGTGAACATTATTTTAAATGCGAATCCAATAAGATTCTTGGGAGCCTTCAGTTTATACTTTATATATGCTTTCTCAGAAAAGCCTTGACACTCACATTAATGATAATCGTACTCTTTAATAACATGCTTCCTTTTGGTGTTTTTCAAAATAACAATATTTAGATGGTACTACACATCCAATGTAATATGTAGTTTAGTAAATATGTGGATATGCTGTACGCTACTTAGATTATAATCCATTGCCTTTGTCACAACAAAATTTGTGCTGCATTTGTGATGTGTACACAGTAAACAGAGACTTTATTCCATCTGCATAATGCATATCATGCCTTGTGCAGTGTTCATGCATCTCTGTGTAGAAAGTGGCAGAGTCACCCTATCCTGTGGGAGTACCAGGAGAGACTGAATATCAAAAGGCATAATTATCTTTACTTGATCAGCCCAGCATAAATATGGACTTGCATGCACTCTGAACTATCCATTAGGACGTCACAGACTGCTTTCTCTGGCATCCAGGTCCTGCTTTGTGGGCCTGCGCAGGCCCTTCCTCCTCCTCTACACTTTCCTGATGATTTTTTCCCAGCAGGAACAAAGGATAAGTAATACCTACTCACAGAATTTGCTATTGTAATTCCAATTTAGTTGGACTATGCAAAGAAAGGGAATCTCATTGTGGGTCTTCATCCCCCACCCGAAGAACACATGTGACTGAACAAGGGCTGTGTGTGTGTATTTGTACAAAGTTGAGGACACAGAAGCATTCTTTATAAAGAGTAAAAAAACCAAACTGGACTCATTGCATTTCATATACTGTTTATTCATTGCATTTGGTTGGACAGATGACAAAATGCTGTCCTTCAGTAATTTGAATGGCAGAAGTTTTTTCTATGTATACATTTTTTTGCATTCATAGCATTGTGCTTTGATATACTTAATTGGTGTTAACATATATAGCTCCATTCACAACCTCTATGACACTACTGCAGATTCTCAATTCTTAAAACAAAACAAAAAACAAAGATCCTGTTTCCACAGAAACCTAACAGTCTATTTTTGTAAAGTGGTAAATGTGTGAAAAGTGAGCATAATCCCCATCCTTTAATTTCTTCTAGATACTTATTTTCTTTACTATAGAAACAACACAGCATATGTGAATATGCTTTTTACTTGGATTTTTTTACAGATGATTCTGTACAATATAATAACAATATATATAAGTAAATCACATTTATATATTATGACTGACTCATATTATATTAATAATATCCAAGTTTTCTAGGTATTGAGGTCACACATGAAATCTTTGATCCTATTGCAAATCTAGGGCAAATTAGCTCCCCACTGACACATGGCATGATTTCCATAGGTTTTATGGCTTTCTAATAACTTAGACTTACAAACTGATTAGCCATACGTTCAGACTGGCAAAAATTTTGTGCCATTAAGTTCCATAGTTTGAGTTAAAATTGCATATCCAGAGATTTTTTTCATATGACATCTAGTACAGCTAATAACTTTTAGGAAGTTTGAGTCTATCTGAGGTCACAGGTCTGATCTGAGAAGAAATAGATTAAATCGGAGAGCTGAGTGCAAAGTAGGGTGAAATACCTTTCCACTGACCATTAAAAAAAGATAAGTTCTTAGTAATCTAGAATGTATTGAGATTCAACCGTTCAAAGGCTGAGAATAAGCAAATTATATTAAAGGTGTTGCTATAGCCATCTGATTTTCAAATGTAAAATCAGTCATATGAATTTGACTATCCTCTGAAAAATGGAGGAGATGAGATTTGGAATAATCATAAAACTAAGTGCCTTGGTTGGTAGCATACAGTGTGTGCATGTAAGATGTTCAAACTCAAAATTGGACACAGGTCCCTAATATCTTTAATGTGCAAAATTAAGAATTTGTCATACATAGTAAGTTAATATAATGGACAAATGAAATCACCACTATGCGACATAATGATCAATGTTAATCCGTTTGAGACAGTAATGTATTTTTGTGGTTGGCAGGATCCAATCTGGACAGCCATAATCATTTATATTCAGCTGTGTGGCTATAGTCTATTAATGAAAACATAATAGAACAAAATATCAGCCAGTATCAACCTTTTCAGGTAGTGCTAGGAAAACGGAGACATCAGACACTTTGAACTCTCACCGGCTTCCCCTCCTTGCAGTACTCTGGTCCAAAGCAACCTAACTGTCTAAGAACATTCTACATTCCCACTAGGCACCAACAAACTCACAAAAACCCAAGGTTTAGTCATGCTCTGTGTCTTTGTGCATGAGGAATCCCCACACTCTGCCATAAGAGCTCTAGCCTCCTTGTAAGTGTGTAGACCCACCCCACCTTTGGCAGAGAAGAAAAGTTGTTGCTTATTTCCCAGTAAAAGGTATTTCACTGTTTCCCAACCTCTGCAGGATTGGAAGAGCTGCCAGACCTCAATATTTCTAACCCCACCACTGCCCAAAGTTGCAATCCCATGGAAAAAAATAACAATTGTAGTTAATTTAACTGACATCTGCACTCATGCCAAAAAGTTCACCCTCACATATTGCGATCAAACACTTTGAAACCTGCAGACTTACAAACTGTACAAAGATACCACGATCATTTGATGCACAGCAGAAAACCCCATATACAAAAACAACCATTCCATAATAGCATGGAAAGTAGGATATTTGCACTGGTGCGGTAGAGTAGGACATTTCTTACCTCTTCCCTATGTGTCTTCTTAGGGATAACGCTTGCCACCTGCTGTGCAATCTTGGAGCCGCTTGCTGGCAGTGGGACTGACCAAAAACAGCCTTTCTGCCAGGGAGCGCTGCCATTGGTTAGTGGATACTGCATGGTCACCTTTGTGGTGTGGCCTCCTAACCCAACCCTGCCCACATGTTATGGGTTGTGCTGGTTGTGATAGCAGAGAAATGCAAAGTCCCTCTTTAAAATGATCTTTAAAAGGTTATAAAGGTTGTTATTTTTGTTTATGATTTGGACACATACACATTCTTTTGATGTGATTTTGTGTTTTGTTTTTGAAAAGAGAATTCTTTACACATTTTGCATTGAGCTATCCAGGTGGAAGATATGGTTCCCATGAAAATTGTTTTGACTGAACAAATCCCTGCATCGCTTACACATGCCTAAATAAAAAAATGCAAATCTCACCCTCCAGTTCAATAGGACTTCAGTGTTTTAAATTTATAAACCATGAACATACAAACCATTTTGCATCTGTCAACCTATATGAGTTATTTTTGTGCTTGGCACCCATTAGAACATAATTTGTGCCCGTTTTTAGTTTTGAGGATGTTAAGAATTTAATTGTAGTGGGGAGTGTATAATTAGTCTTGAGCATCTGCCAGCCATTAAGTGCTCCAGTGGCCAACATTTTCACAAAGCTTTGAATCACAGCCTTTGGGTTCACTAATCATTTGGTATCATTTGACTGCAGCAGCCTGCAAATGAAAAATATTTGCAAACAATAAAGTTTGTTTTGTATTAACAGTTTATTCCAGTGAATGAAGTATACGCAAAATGCATTCCAAGGCCAATAGGTCTTCCTGTGTGCTCTTTGTAATTTATATACACATATAGGGTACTGAAGTCAATATTTATGAAAGCAAAAGAAAACAGTGTATCCCACAGGTGGTACATACTAATATGGAAGATCATTTGCTGATTTCCTGACTCTAAACAGTACCAGCTACAAATATAAATAATTTTCCTGGCTTCAGGGAAACAATATCATATGTAATCACCATAACCCTGTACTGACAAATCACCTCTTTCCAGACCCAGTACTGTAAGATACTTTGTGAAAACTGCTGATGACAGAGATCAGTATCTCCATCATTTAGTAGGTTCCTTGTGTTCACCGAAGTCACCAATAATAGCACACTGAACTACAACATACTGAACGTATCAGATCATTGATATTTGACAGAATCATTTTGGACTGCATGAGAAGGATGTTCTTTACAGTGCACTCTGTTTTGCAGTATCTTCATTCCTGTAAGAAACTGTCAAGGCAGAGGCAGAAACAGAAAAATAAATGTTAAACAGCTCATATAATAATACAAAAGCAAGTTATTGCTTCTTGTGCTGTATTTCAGTATGGACTACAGTATATTATCTAAAAAAGTCAGAACATATCTAATACTTTCTGCAATGTTCTGAAAAATGGAAATGAAGCTTTTCAGAAACCAGTTCAAATGCTATCTGCTGCCATTTAATCATAGCAAGTTAGGTAAAGTAACATTTTGTGCATTGGCAAGGCAAAACATATAACATTAAATATTCATTATCAGAACAAATTAGCAAAATGTCTTCATTCATGCTTTCCGGTGTCAGTTCAATTATTATTTTGTCTCATCATCTCCACACTGATTTTTCTCTGAAAAGGTGAAACTGTGGCTTCTCATTAGCTCAAGAGGAACTTACTTTGAAGTTGTTTCTCAGAATGTCTCCATCATGCTGTGATTGATACACAAGTAAAATTATTCAATAAAATACTCAGGAACTTGTTCACAGAATACATTTGCAGAGTAAAAAGTAGAATTTATCTGGGCCATAGCTAACCAGTTGGAGTTTCTACTTTCACACCCTACACATACAAAAAGTTAAGTACCATAATATGAGCAATAGTTTAGGGATTTGTGTTCCTTTTCTACTAGCTCATAGACAAGATGCTGAATCTGGAATTAAATGGATACCACACTTGATTTAAGCCAAAAGCCCCAAAAGGTTCAATATGTTCTTTTGTGCTAAAGTTAAAGTTTCACAGGAACTATGTCGGGCCTTAGTTCTTCGGGCAAGATTCACACTGGAAAGTCTATTACAGTGCCAAACTTCCGATGAAATCTATTTACACTTGTTCAAAGAGGTCTCAATGACCACCTTAAAAATGGAATTCTCTCACGAAGAATGTTTAATAGAAGAGTTGGTCTTGGGCAGGATGGGGGTGGGGAGAGGCAGAAAGGTATGGACTCAGAGATTACCACTGCAACTTCTGACGAGTGCATTTCAGAAAGGGAACCAAAATATAGCCAGTTGTGACTCACTGAAACTGGGGCCAGCTCCAGCATACAGTAGAGCAGCCTGGGGCTGCTTAATACACTGGTAGCTGGTGATGAACCCTACGCTATGAATAATTGGATGGCAACATGCTGTACGAAACAACTTTGTCAGCAGTAAAGATGGCATAAGGATAGAAATGCTCTAGCAATTTTAAATATTGCCTCTTATTCCTCTATTATACTTCATTCCAGTCAATGGGAGCACATGTTCTGTATCTTTACATCCTTTTACTTTGGCTAATGTACAGCCCTTTCCTCTGAATGGTGACTGTCCTCAGCTATCAAACCAGTTTATCAAGGTGCTCACAAAAAATACACCTACCTTAATTTTTGACAGCTTCTCTATCATATCATCCCTTTTTAAGTGAGTCTCTTCAATATCTGTCACCCTTTTCAGATAACATTAGTTCCCTCCTCTCCCTCCCTGCCCCCTTAACACTAATTCCTTTTAAAACTAAATTACCATTGTTCAGGTAAACAGATTGTTTGAGGTTTCAAGAATTGAGGAAGCCATGTTTATTGTATACTTATGGAAAAGTTGTTCAGAATGGAAACATTTAGAATACTTAGAATTTAGCATAGTGAGATTTATATAACTACGGTGTAATAACTACTGTTAAGAGTAATCATTGTGTTCTCATTTGTTGCGGGCCATTATGAACCAACCAATATGCAGGAAGTTAAATAGTTGAGAAATACATGTCAGTTGTGAGCTGGTTACAGAACAATACCCTTGAGCTCTGATTGGCTGACAAGGTTATCAGCAGACATAGCTGCTGGTCAAGTACTTATGCTGAGCCACCTCACTCCCCTCCTGTTCTCTTAAGTCAGATTCCACTGTAGTTAAACACGTGTAGCAGAGATTATATATATGATATTGTTTTTCCTTTCCTATTCTTACTAAAATAAAATTAAATTTACTGCTAGCAAAGTTATGAATTGAAGTTCCCAGGCTCATCTTTTGAAGGAGTTGTGCAGGTTTCCTATGAGAATGAGGCTTGAGAGGTCAGATATGAAGTGATCATTTTGTGAAAAGTATTACCTCACGGATGATAAGGTGCTTTTATCTTTTATCATTTATTTGAGAGCTTGACTGTCTAGTTTCACCCATATAGTTGTCATTGGGGCATCTGATGCAATGGATGAGGTACACCAAATGTTGTGATAGGCATGTGTGGAACCCAGGAATCTTGAGAGGTATGTTGTGAGGAGCTACTGTAAAAGTGGAGATATATCTGCAAGTTTCGCATCACTGGTTATGGCAAGATATGGTACCACTTCTAATTGCTTGGTTCTGGTCTATAGGGAGCCTGCTTCTGTGTAATGAGCTTGGTGAGGTTGGGGGATTGTTTGAAGGCCAGAGAAGGGTATTTGAGAAATCTTTCTTTCAGGAAATGGTCCCCATTAAGTAATTGTTTGATGATGCCCTATATGGGTTCAAGTGTAGGGTGGTAGGTGACAGTGAGAGGTGTACAGTTGGAGAATGTTTTTTTTTTGTATTGAAGCAGGTTCTCTTGAGGTATTTGGGATGGCCCATTCCATGGTGCAATCTATTTCTCTGATGGCATGTTCTTGTTTGATGATGGTGGTTTTAAGTGTGTTAGGGTGTATATTCCATACTTTCTTCTTAGAGCATATTCTGTGGTAACTCAGTGTGTAGCTTTGGATAACAGATTTCTTGGTGTTTTTGAGTTGGTTACTGAACCTTTGAAGGTAAGTGTGGTGATCCATGAGTTTCTTGTACATAGGAGCTGTCACTTGCTTATAACAGTGTTTTATGATGTACAATGAAGCCACTTGAAATGCTGTGGGAGGCATTCATGTCTTGCCATCATTATAATGATACCGAAAGTCTAAGGAGGTCTATTGGAAAAAGAAACTGCTGGGTCCATTGCAAAATGAAGCTATGATATTATATTCTTCTGCCAGTGTAAGAGAGAATGAAACAAAACAGAAGGGGTTTATAACAGAAAAAGCTAACTAAATAGTTTAAGTTATTTTTCATTTCTTCAAATGAACAAAGCATGTTGCTTCATCCTGGAAAACTACTGGGTGAGTTTAAGGTTCAGCACCATTACCCACTGAATAACAAATGCAGAATAGCTGCATTTTTTTGTTACATTTGTGTCTCACAGATATATTGTAGAATTATGTTATAAACTTCAGAATATATTCGTAACTTTTCCCATAAAAAGGATTGACTGGTGCCTGCAATTAAAGTCAAGTGGATGGATAATTTGACACGTTATGGAAGCTGCTTGTTTTAAATTGTGTACCAATAGGTCAAATATTTCTACAGGATGTATTTCTTTTGTGTCTGAATTTTAGTTAGCTTAAAGCTTGTAGTTGTATATCTTTCATTCATTTTATCTTTTTATCCTAGCTAATGGAAATGTAGATTTTTTTCCCCGCAAATTTCACAGAGTCTTCTAATCCTTTTCTGAATCTTACGAAGCTTCTGACCTCAGTGTTACATTGTGCAAGTGAGTGCTGCTCCTTAAAAATGGAGCCATCCCAGACGACTGAAGGCACCTCGTTATGTATGCTGACATATGACACAGAAATAAATATTTTAGAAATATGGAGAGAATTTTTTAAAAAATGAGATTTGTTTTCAAGCTCCCTTTGTTTTTAAAGTTGGGTGCCTCTGGCCTTATATACATGGGAAAATATACCAGCATAATTATACCAATATATGTCTATATTGTTATAGTCATAATAGTATAGCTCCATGGAATAAAAGTACCCACATTGATAGTTCTATCAGTAGAACTATAGCAGTAGAATTAGATTGGTAAATTTTCCTGTGTAGACAAGGTCTTAATAACCATGAGTGAAATTCTGGCTCTGTTGAAGTCAGCATCAAGATTCCTGTTGATATAAACTGGGCCGGGATTTTACCCAACTATAGAAGCCTTGGAGATAAATTTGGTCCACTCCATTTCAATGGTTTGACTGTTACTTGATAGGAGGAAGGCGAAGAGTTATGGAGGCATAAATGCAACTTTCTAAGGGCCAAATTCTCTGGTCCTTACTCAAGACTTAGGCAAAACTCCTAAGGCAATGACTCCAAGTCATTGGGTATTTTGTCTGAGTACATCTAGAGACTGGAGAGTTTGGCCTGGAATGATACATTGGAAACATTGCTATTTTGCCTAATAAAACATGTCAGTATGCAGATACAATGAGAATTTCTAATAATGGCTACATTTCTTTTCTGATAATTCGGGTACTAGCAGAACTCAAATCCTAAATGACAAATGGTGCCAAGTTGGAAGATTCAATGTGGCAGGAGTTTTATGCACACTTCAGAATAATGAAAAACACTTATTGGGAAAATGTCATGTACTCACAACTCACTATACTTGCTGCTTCTAATCTTATTTGTACAAGTATGGGCAAAATCTAATGACAGAGATCATCTCCTTTTTTGTTAAACTGTGGTATTGATCACTGTGAGTCAAGATTGACATGGAGGCACAGAATGGCTTTAATTACAAGAATACAGAAAAATAATTGGCAGAATAAGTAAGGGGGTCAAGAAGCTGCTTCTTTTTTTTTTTATAAAGGACACTCTTTCCCAATTTTCACATTTTAGTGGAAGGAAAGCTATAATAAGGATAGGATATACATTGAAAATATATATCCTATATATATGTGAAAATTGTATCCCCAGGTGCCATAAGCATAGGATACAAAGTATTATAGCTTAAGACATTTTTGTTTGGTAGCTAATGGCTCCCTTACAGAGGAATCTTTTTTTTTTTAATTCAAAAAGTCTGCATGAGAGATAATCTGAACCTTTAAATCTTACATCATGTTTCTTTCCTTGTCCTCAGATTCTGTTTACGATATCACAGTTCATTATGGGACTGCAAATTGATTTCCTGTGTGCTGCTGCTATTAACATTATTTTTCAAAATTTTATTCAATGTCAGCCCTTTGGAAAAATTTTACAGGGGAACAGCGTGATCCTTGGAGGGGTCTTTTAAAAAAAAATATTTGCACAGACTTAGTTTGTCTTTTTCAGCTGATGGGGTCATTTGAAATATACAGGAGCAAAACACTGTTATCCTTTCTACAGTCTGGAGTCAATGGCCTTTCTGATCCCAAGCACCTAACAAGTGCTAAAATCTTTTGTAGGACAACAGGTCTTTCAAATTTTCCTCTGAGCCAGTGCCTTCTCCATAATAAGTGTTCCAAAAAAATAACAATTTTTAGGAAAAGTTCTGGGGTGGTTAGTGTGAGAAGATCAAACAGTCATGGAAATGTAGTGGTCTGTCAATATAATAAATATGTCACATATAATAGGCTTTGTTTTGTATTCCAAATAACTCCTCTTCTCAACCTTCCCTCATTTTAGGGCAAGTGATTAGGAGTGCGTGCGTGCTGTAATAATAGGCAATAAATTTGAATTAAACAGTGTGACAAAGCTCCAAGTTTGTACTTGTGGGTCCTGCGCTTCCTGGCAGATTTAGGGGCCTCAGAAACTCATCTAGGCAGAGTGACTTCCCTTTCTCAGTATAACTGGCAAGAGTCAAAGCCTAGTGAGTTACCTTCATCACAGGCCAGTATGGAAGGTGTAAAAAGGGGGGAGCCCGGGCCTGCCCTCTACTCCGGGCTCCAGCCCAGGGACCCTAATAGTATCAGCTAAGATGGCTGACCTTTTAGGCACAAAACACAATACAATTCCCTGGGCTACTTCCCCACAGCAGTCTCCGCTTCTTCAAACTCCACTTCACCCTTACCTCAGGGCCTCCTTCCTTCTGGATGATATGTTGTCCGCCACTCAGTCTCACCAACAGCACAACCTCCTTCCACAGCTCCTGACACCCACAGCCCACCTGAGTAACTGGGAGGTTTTTATCTGGTTTCAGCCAGTCCCTGATTGGCTTCAGGTGTCCCAGTCAGGCTGGCTGTTTCTACTCCTTTCTAGAAGGTTCTTAATTGGCCCCAGGTGTCTTGATTGGCCTGGAGTAGCCTTTGTTTGGCTATCCAGGGAGCAGGGACCTGCACATCCTGAGACTGCTATACCTGCCTTTCAGCACTCTCCTGTATCCTTCTGTTCTGACTCTGTCACAACAGTTACAACACAAGAAACAAACTGTATTGTTTTTAGGGTGAAAAGCCATTCGGAATCCCATCCACAGTCCTCCACCATCACTGGAGGAATGAAAAACTTGTATTCTAGGCTAAAATTTCAGGCACACATTTTGTTCCCATAAATACAAAGCAATATTTGCCTGAACAATTTACAGGTGAGAAAAGAGAGGCCCAGTGAATGCCAGGATCATCTCTCTCTTGTCTTTTAAAATGTTTGTTTCTTTTGACTTGAAAACAGAACTTTGCCTCTGCCTCATCCTATTCACTGACCCAATTTGCACAGCTAATGTGTGGAGGGGTAAATAATTTGCTGCTGATGTAGACCAGTAGTAAATTACTACCACCCAGGATCAACAAAGAAGCAGGAGATGAATTACTCAGAATTGGGTGTAAAGGTACCGTCCATAATAAATACAATATTCAGATAATGCCAAAATAAAACAGCTCTATCATCCATCTATAATAGATAATCTATAATGTGACTATAAAAGGAAGAGGTGAAGACCTAGGAGATAAATTACATGCAAAACAAATAAACTATTAATGAAGAAAATGTAATAATAAATGCTTGAAAATAGGGAGAATAGCCAGTAAAATAAAATAATGCTGAAACCTATCACCTTTGGAGACATGAGTTCAAAGCCTACCTCAAGTGGCAAGTACTAACCTAAGAAAAGTTGGTGAGTGAAATACTGTCACAAATCCTTTCCCCTGTGGAAATGCCATTTATGAGAGGACCTATAAGGAGGTTAACTGAGCGGAGCTTCTCAGAGATTTAAGTCATAAATGAAAATAATTCTGATAATCACATTTTGGCCACTATTTCTCTCCCTCCTAAAACTGCTTTACACTTTGGTACATTTTAACATGATTGGTTGTTTCTGCCTAAGAGAGACCAGGGACTATGGGCTTACTCCAAACCCCACTGACATCATTTGAAGGATTCCCATTGACTTCAAAGGGCATTGGCTAAGGCCCTTATGAGTATGATGGAAAATAAAATTGTGATGCCTTTCCAGAGCTAAATGAAGAAGATAGCCTATTACCAGCCTACACTCAGCTTGACTCCAGTCAGTGTTGCTAGTTCCTCATTGTCATGAGCACTACATTTAGCTGCAAATGCAAAGAAAAAAAGTAAAAGGTGTGTGGAGGAGGTGGTGTATAATTCAATCCCTGATAAAGTAAAAAGTTGGTCAAAATTTATACATACACTAATTGAATTTACATTATTTTATATTTTGTTACATTATTGCAATATTTTTAACCTTTTACAGATGCTACATGATATGTTTATCTTTCATCAATTAACACAAAAATGTCCTTTTATGTACATACGTTAGGTACATATTTGGGGAGACCTACTGGGAACCTAAGATTTCCTATATACACACAATTACAATACACACGATTCCTCTACCAATGAATGTTTGGAACAAAGGCCTATTAGACTGGAAGGAGGCAGGTAGTGCACAATGACCAAACAAAATAGTTTTGGACAGGAAGTCAATTGACCAATTGAGATTTTCAAAGCACTGCAGGGGATTTAACTACACATCTTCCATTAATTAACAGTAAATCCCCTGCAGTGCTTTGCAAATCTCAACTGGTGAATCAAATTGATAATGAAAATGGGATTTAGTTAGCTGTTATGCAAATACCAAAATTGGAAATTAGGCCAGACCACTAGGGCTAGCCCCACTGTCGCTGTAAAAAGTGTCGTAGCATGCTGAATTATTGCAAGTGCTTAGGGTCTCGGTTTTATAGCTCATCTAAAAATCCAGCAGCTTGGTTACCACCCAAACCATCTGTCAGTATTGACACAAAGGGAAGCATGCTCCTGACTGAATTTTCAACACTATTTCTTTCAGTACCCAAAGTGTGGAGAATTCCCATCTAAAGTCTTTCCAGGATTGTGCTTGTAATATCACTGACATGGTACATCTACCTATATGCATAAAGTGCATTTTATGGACAAACCCACTGCAATCTGACAAATAGAAGATAGGAGATTAATCCTTACTTTTTTATAGAAATAGACATAGCAAATAATTTGGAGAGGACACAAAGGCACATGTCTTTATTATATATAGTGAAATATTTCAAAGATGCCAACATTTAGGAAAACTATATCTCTTTAGATCTGAAGACAATATAATTCTGAACAATATCATTCTGATGTTGATACAGTTTGTGAGGTGACATTTTTGGGGGGCTTAATTGTAAACCCTTTATTTTGTTACCCACATACACATTTATGCCTGTCTTCTGAAGTAGCTACACTGGAAAAAGAAGTCTCACAGGAAAATAGATCCTCTCAAACTAACTTGATATCTTTTTTTAATGAGATTACAGGTTTCACTGATAACAGTAAGAGTGTTAATATAATATACATAGACTTTTCTAAGGCATTTGACTTATTACTGCATGAAATTTTGATTAAAAAACTAGAATTATATAAAATTACATGGCACACATTAAATAGACTAAAAAGTGGTTACCTGATAGTTCTCAAAATGTAACTGTAAATTGGGAATTGTCATTAAGTGGGTTTGAGTAGAGAGGTTATTTTATCATTGTATTTGACACTGGTGTGAATGCTGTTGGAATAAATGTGTCTAGTTCTGGTGCCCACAATTCAGAAAGGATCTGATAAATTGGATGGAGTTCTGGGAAGAGCCCATGAGAATGATTAAAAGATAAGAACACATACCTTACAGTGCTAGATTTGAAGAGGACAATCTGTTTAGCTTAGCAAAGAGAAGGTTAAGAGGTAACTTGATTACAGTATATCAGAACTTAAATCAGATTGTCAGATTGAAGGTTGCCAAAGCTCCTGTTGTGAGAGGTGTCAAATGACAGGTACATGAGTGGCTGTGTTTCCTAAGTAGTAATCCAGCTGAAATAAGATGGAGCCATTCACTAGTATGGAACTGGATAAAGTGCTGAATGATTTTTAAATGGTATAGACTTGCACCTGAATTCATGAACCAAGTGGGGTCCTCACGCTCGGGAATGGCTTGTTTGATTTTTCAGCAGGGTTCTGTGGGAATCCAGACTGCCTAGAATCTAGTGCCAAGTGAAGGTCATTGCCTTGCTGAAATCTAAGAAAGATCTACACTTGCCTTCAAGCTACTGACCATTTTTAATTCTAAGCATCTGCTTTAAGGAGTTTTAGTGTCTAATTTCACAAAGAATTTCATTGGAAAACATGCTGGGACCAGAGCAAGCTGGCT
The DNA here is from genome assembly GCA_007922305.1 of Dermatemys mawii. Lineage (NCBI taxonomy): Eukaryota > Metazoa > Chordata > Testudines > Dermatemydidae > Dermatemys > Dermatemys mawii. The sequence goes on along the minus strand of ML677336.1, from coordinate 4,922,397 downwards.
TTTGCTGCACTTATAGTTCATGTGATCAAGTGCTGGCACTTTCTAAAATGAACTCAAACATAAGTAGAAGCCTGGTTTGAGATACGGGCCTTTTGGTGAAAGTGTCTAAAACTATGCTAAGTTCGTTTGTATGTGCAATGGCTCTGTTTCTGATAAATTGCTATTTCTGTATGCATATTGGTGATAGAACAAGTGTTTGGAGGCACCAGAGAGAACAGCCTCCTTCAAGGATCAGCATTATCTCCAATGTTGTTCAATTTATATTTGAATGACCTACCATATACTGGGTCTCTCAAGTTTGTTTATGCAGATGACATGTGCCTTGTGTGGCGGGTCTCGTACCTCGCCGGCCCCACTTTAGGGTTCCCACGGGGGAGGAGGCGAGGGATCCCCGCCTCTTCTATGCTTCTACTTGTCTTCTCCTGGGTTAGTGTGGTCCAATGGCCAGAGTCACCGGAGTTTCTCTCCCTCAGGGGTTAGCGTGGCCCAAGGGTCCGAGTCAATGGGATTCCCCTTTCTCAGGGGGTAACGCGGCCCAGCGGCCAAAGTCAATAGAGTTCCCCTCACTCGGGGTAGTGCGGCCCAACGGCCAAAGTCAATAGAGTTCCCCTCGCTCCGGGGTAGCATGGCCCTGTGGCCTGAGTCGGTGGAGTTCCCCTTTCTCAGGGGTTAATGCAGCCCAGCGACTGTGGGGGTAGAGGGACCCGGGCCCACCCACTCCACCGGGTCCCGACCCAGGGCTCACCTGTTGAGGGGGGGGGCGGGCCTCCTTGCCTCTAGCTCGGCGGGGATCCACCCGCAACACGCCGAGCATGCATATCCCTTTAACCGGCCCCTGGGTCTTTTCCTACCTGCACCGCTGGGCTTTCGGCGTCCAGGGGTCTCCGGTAGCATTCCCCCTCCGGGCCGACGTCTGGCTGGGCTTCAGGCCACGTCGCTGCAAGGCTGGCTTCTGGAATCCAGGATCCCGGCTGTACCTCCGTGGGAGCTGGCAGGGTACATCCTTCCCCTCCGGCGGTCAGCCCAGACTGAGCAATCTGTCAGGCTTTTATACTGCTGAGGCAGCATGAGCATGCCCAGTAGGATTTCCGGGGTGGGGCTTCCTCTGCTAAGAGGGAGTGGTTAACCCCTTCCATCCCAGTGCGGGGCTGGTCCGCCCCGTCACACCTTGGCACACACTATTTTGGCATACTCAATTGTTTTGAATGCAGCTATAGCTTATTACTGTCACTGGTGGTGCCTGATACCAAATGGAAGTAAGACTGTGTGAAGTGTCTTCCACTTACATCATGCACAAGCAGGAAGAGAGCTGAATATAGTTCTCAATGGTCAGTGAGTAAAGCATTATTCACACTGATCTATACAGGTGTCGGATAGAATGCTCACGTTCATGACCATCTTATAAAGACCGTGACTAAGGTCAAAATGCACAACAACCTGCTTGCAAAATTGGCTGGAATGACATTGGGTATTAATGCCCAAATGTTACGCACTTCGGCCTTGGAACTTGGTTACTCAGCGGTGGAGTACTGTGTCCCAGTATGGGCCTGTTCATCTCACACAAGGATGATTGATGTACAACTTAATTCCACCATGTGTATTATTTCATGCATACCTAAATCTACTCCTCTACCATGATTACCAATTCCCTGCAATGTTCACAGAGAGGAAAGTGTAGCCAAGCTCATGATGAACTTGTCTGATATGCCACGTCTACCATTAATTAAAGATTGTTTACTGTACCATATGGTCGTCTGCCCTCACAGCACCCACTGAATAAGTTTACCAAGTGAGAATTTACAATAGAGGATGCGTGGTGAGATCTATGGTTCACAGAGAAAGTGACAAATAATTATCTTATCTTGGACCCCACTCAGTGTCAGTCTGTGTTTGATTTACCCCAAAGGCAATGGAGCCATCTCAGCTGGTTTCATACCGAATCTGAAATTTGTGCTGCAGCAGAATTTTGGTGGCATTTTAGAGACAGTTACTATGTTAATATGGGCAGCCACAAAACTATGGCACACATTACTGAAGACTGAAAAATGGCTCACCTTTATGGAGTTCTTTGTGCTTTGTACATTGTTGATGAGAATGCCTTTGGCTTGGCTTGACCAGATTGCATATGCCAAACAAATAATGGGGAATAAATATTTAATAACGAGCTATTCTATAAAGCAGAGAAAGGTATAACATGATCCATTGGCTGGAAGTTGAAGCTAGACAAATTCAGACTGTACATTTTTTACAGTGAGAATAATTAACCATTGAAATAATTTAGCAAGATTTGTGGTGGATTCTCCATCACTGACAATTTAAAAATCAAGATAAGACATTCTTCTAAAACATATGCTCTAGGAATTATTTGGAGGTTGGGTAACTGTGAACAAGACGGTACAGACTTCAGCCATAGGGGTAGGGGTGGGGAGCGGTCACAGGTCTAGGCATGTGGGGGAGGACTTCTGACCTTTGGGGCTCTGGACTTTAGACATGCGAGGAATGCTGGGTCTTGGGGCATTAGCTCTGTGACTCCTCTTCTGGTTTCAACCTCATGGGAGGTGCCAGGGCTTGGGGCTTTAGCTACTGGGAGTGTGGGAGGACACACTGGGGTTGATAATGTTGCTCCCTTTGTAGCTAAAACCCCAAGCCCTGGTGTCTCTGTGGGGGATGAAGTTGGGAATGGAGCCATGGGGCTGAAGTGCCGAGCCCCAGTGCTCCATGCAAGGCTGAAGCTGTGGATGGAGCTGCGGGGCTGAAGCCCAGAGCCCTAGGGCTCCTGCAAGGTCTAAAGCCCTGAGGCCTGATGCTCCCACAGGGCAGAAGCCAAGAACCTTGGAGCCCCCTCCCCCCAGGTCTAAAACCCTGAGCCCCGGTGCTCCTGAGGATCAGAAGCCCTGAGCCCACCCCAAGCCCTACCCTGTGACTGCACCTCCAACACCCTGTGGCTGAAGCACTGTGCCCAGGGCTAAAATCCTGAGGCAATACAGTATTTGCTGTTGCTCTTTTTTTGTCTTCACTACCGCCTGCTTGATTACTTCCAGTTCTAAATGGTGTCTAGTTGACCAGTAAATCTGTAACTCTAGTGTTCGTATGTTTGATTTTCTACTATATTTTCTTTTTTTCACAGAGATTCATTCTGCCATCTTGAAGACTGAGTGCAGTCAAATGAACATTAGTAGTGGAATGTTTACTAAAATATTAGTGTACATGGTTTGTGTTATTTCTTATTTCTATAAAAAGGAAACAAATTGATAAATGATGCATTACAGCATGCTGATGTTTTGTGCAACTGCAAAATCAGTTTTGGAATCGAAGAAGTAAAATCTGTGAAAAATCTGCAATTCCAAGTAAAGGAAAATATGTGTCAGTAAGACCAGCTCTTAACTAAAATTTAAATTTAATTTTGAAATTGAGAGAAAACTGGTCACCACATTCTTAATAAAATCCAGGTAAATTCAGCAAAAATATCTAAAAAACCCCCAAAAACCAGCATGCTTTCAGAAATCTTTAGTTAAATATAAAAGTCTTCCTCCAAGGAATCTATTGCAAACTGAATTCTTGTTATAATTAATCAGACATATATCTAATTAACTGTCACCTACAATCCTTTTGTTTCTGTATCTCTTGTGTCAGAGGTCATATAAAAATGTGCATTATTGATTACAAATTCTGTTCAGAGCACAGCCTGCATATTGATACTAAGGAGTTATACTGAGACAGTCCTACTCTTGGGTCTGTGGTACCCTTATTTATTGGATGTAACCGAAAATGGTTGACAGTGATCTCTAACTAAATATCTCTAGAACTAAAATTAAAAAAAGAGGCATAATTAACCTCTTGAGCTTTTAGATTGTGAGTTATTTGTAAGTAGGGTCATTTAAAGGATACATCTCTGTATCCTAATGTGTAACTTTCACATAAGGGCCCCTGTTACAGTCAAAGGTATGCATCATGTGTCTGGTTAATATAGTATTTTACCCTGAAGCAAAAATGGAAGAAGTAAGCAAGCTCATAAAATCCTCTCTGTTCAGGGATGCATTAGTATGTGACAGTTTAGTTTAGTGAAGGAGGGGTGAGCTGCAAGGCATTCTGAAGATCTGAGTGGGCCCATTAAATATGTCACTCCCAATTTCTTTAATGCTCTTGATTTTTAAATTGTATTCCTCAATCCTCAATTACCATTTTCCATATTCTTTTACCACAGAACCTCCAGGTTTCCCTTATTTGCTTTTACCTGCTGCTTACTCTCTTGTCTCATCAGGATCTCTGTTTTTTCTCTCCTAAGTTTGATTGGTTCCAGTAGTCTCCTTAATCTATTACCCTCTTCTCCATTTTTCTAGGCCATATTGTTCAACAGCATAGCAGAATGCAGAGCTCCTCCTTGCTTTTATACTAAAGAACTAAATACTACATTGTAAGTATTTGGCAGTAGGAACGCTGATCCAGGATGCGCCTGTCACCTTACATGAATGTCTGAGGCCAGAAGAAAACACAAGGGCTGAAAATCGTAGACCTATTGAAGTTAATGGGAATTTTGTCATTGTCTTAAATAGGGCCAGGATTTCCATTTCTAAGCATATCTACTTCTCCTTTTCCCCATTCATCAGCTAGGAACATGGACTACACAGGGCAAGCTCTGCTGCTGGGGTATTTTTCCAAGGATGATAGAACATCTGTTATTTCTCTTGGTTCTGTAGAGCCTGGTGGGATACTGTGATTGTTTCAGGCCTGGAGTTCTAGCTGGGGCAGTGCAGTTCTGTGCCCCCTACCATTTCCCTTTACTCTTTCCCCCACTATGGTGGCTCTGTCAAAACTGAGCCCTGAATGAGGCAGTCCGTCATATTATTAGTATTTATTATTCATGGTAGTGCCCAGAGCACATAATCAGGACTGAGGCCCCATTGTGCTAGGTGCTGTACCAAACACATGAGGACAGAGAGTGAAATTCTGGCTCCATTGCAGTCAAAGGGAGTTTAGCCACTGACTTTAATGGGTTTGGGATTTCACCTCCAGTCTCTTTGCTAAAGAGCTAAAGCCAGTAGATTCCCCCCATCCTCCATCTGTTTTGTATGCCAATTTTATTAACATACTGCAATATCAATTTGTAAAATGTCCCCATCATAGATCTCTGAATCTAGGGACATGGAAAAACCTAAGTGTTCAGCATTTTCTCCCCACTTTTCTTTGTAACTTATCATGATTATTATTTATATTTTTTTAAATGGCTGACAATGTACTTGGACTGTATGAGACTTGAACAAATGCTCCAAGCATAAATCTATGTAAATAAGGCTTTTTAAATAAAAAAGTTCTTTGAGCTTGTGAACCTTGAAAGTTTGACTTAAGAATTTGTAGGGGAAGAAATGAAGCAGGTTTCCAGATCCAAAAGGTACATACTCTCTCTCTCTCACCTGACCCCACTTCTTTCCACTGACTATATTATATATAACAACCACATTTGTAAATATAAATGTCTAAACTGGCAGTTTTCAGGTTTAGTTTTCATTGTAAGCGTAATTGGTGAATAGCAGTAAATGTACAAGTTTTGTCAAGAGGGTCTTTTTCTTGCTGTAGCTGTAATTTGAGTAGAGAATATATAATCAGAGGAAGGCAGATTTCAGTAGATTATATACCTGAAAGACATAACATTTCATATTTTCAACTGATGTCACATATAGACAAGAAAATTCATTACCTGAACGTTCTTCCTTTCAATGTCTGGAGGACACTCCAGGCTTTGTTTTCATATTTAAATAGACAATCCTGAGATGTCATGTCTGTAAATCTCAATAGTTCCTTATAACACAAACAAAACAAATATCTAAATCAATGATCTGGAGGACTGCACCCTCAGCAAGTTTGCAGATGACACTAAACTGGGAGGAGTGGTAGATATGCTGGAAGGTAGGGATAGGATACAGAGGGACCTAGACAAATTAGAGGATTGGGCCAAAAGAAATCTGATGAGGATCATCAAGGACAACTGCGGAGTCCTGCACTTAGGACAGAAGAATCCCATGCAGTGCTACAGACTAGGGACCGAATGGCTAGGCAGCAGTTCTGCAGAAAAGGACCTAGGTGTTACAATGGATGAGAAGCTGGACATGAGTCAACAGTGTGCCCTTGTTGCCAAGAAGGCTAATGGCATTTTGGGCTGTATAAGTAGGGGCATTGCGAGCAGATTGAGGAACATGATCATTCACCTCTATTCAGCACTATTCACTCCTCATCTGGAGTACTGTGTCCAGTTTTGGGACCCACACTACAAGAAAGATGTGGAAAAATTTGAAAGAGTCCAGAGGAGGGCAACAAAAATGATTGGGGGCTGAAGCACATGACTTACGAGGAGAGGCTGAGGGAACTAGGATTGTTTAGTTTACAGAAGAGAAGAATGGGGTGGGGGATCTCATAGCTGCTTTCAACTACCTGAAAGGGGGTTCCAAAGAGGATGGATCTAGACTGTTCTCAGTGGTACAGATGATAGAACAAGGAGTAATGGTCTCAAGTTGCAGTGGGGGAGGTTTAGATTGGATATTAGGAAAAAACTTTTTCACTGAGAGGGTGGAGAAGCACTGGCATGGGTTACCTAGGGAGGTGGTGGAATCTCCTTCCTTAGAGGTTTTTAAGGTTAGGTTTGACAAAGCCCTGGCTCGGATGATTTAGTTGGGGATTGGTCCTGCTTTGAGCAGATGGTTGGACTAGATGACCTCCTGAGGTCCCTTTCAACCCTGATATTCTATGATTCTATGAAATACAACAACAAGCCCCTGCTTCCCGCCCAATATTATGCAGAAATTTCTCAAAGCACTGCGACTATGAGACGAGTGCTGAGGATTTTATTCAATTGTTCCTCAGGATTTTGCCCCATAGTATCACTGTTATGAATTACAACACTTTTGATTATAGCTGTAGAGCATTTTTTATTTGAATAAAAGACTATAAAATAAAATGAAAAAGATTGACATATTTCTTGTGATATGTAGATTATTTTAATATTAGATCTTTTAATTAAAATTTTATTTGAGTGGACCTCTCTAAGCTGTTTTATACACACAATTCTGGTGAGAAATAATAATTACAAATGAATAATTGGTTTTGCAGCTATTACCTTATATGGTTGCCATTTTAAGGTTAGTTGTTGTGGTGTGCAGCTAAAGAGGAAAAGGAACACCATTTTAATTATCTGGAAGTCAAGCAGATGGGACTTTACAAAATTTTGTCAATTTTGTGGTGTTCAATGGCAACATAGGACCTGTTATGGTGATAAAGTAGAGAAGATCAGATTTCTTTAGTAACACGATTGAACACACAGATGTCAACAAACTATGCAAGAAGTAGGGTCAAGTTAAGAGGCTCTGCTAGGACTACAGACTGGCTCGTAAAGAAGCATGGGACAGTGATATAGAACTATAAGCAAGAGCCAGGCAGAAGTTTTAGGGAAGAGATCAGTTAATAGACTTAAGAGGAAAAAATAGGCTAAACAGAGGGCTTGCTGAAGAAAAGAATGTAGATTAATACTGGTGAGAATTTCTCAGGGAATATTAGATAGTTGGACTAATATGCTTATCCAAAAATCCCCAAACACTCCCTTTAATTTTTTCAGGGGCCCAAAGCCCCATATATCCCTTACCTTGCGCTAACATTTCCATCTTCCTGCTAACCAGTTAGTACTTCTTTAATGCAATTAAGTATCTTCAGTACAAAAACCTGTGGCATGTTGAAAATGGTGGGACAGCATGAAATAAATTGTATTTAATAATGATAATAAAATACCACAGGGGAAACCGTGCTGATTGCATTATTCATTTTCTTATTAAATGTAACAAGCTCCTCCATCTGTGAATGTATCTGACGCTCCGTTATTATTTGTAATGTGCTGCATAAACCAGGAGCACTAGCTGGAGGGCTGAAGTCCAGCTAGCACCAGAACATTGAGAATAGATAAAAATAAATTAGCCCACATTCCTAGCCATACTAGAAAGTAAGAGAGGAAGCTGCCAGTGCAGGATTAATCCAGGAAAAGGCAAAGTTATTCAGAGCTGGCCAGTGAGCATGTTACAGACAATCTGCCAGGAAACACAGATGTACACAGGACCCTTTTTTTCCAGAGGCCAAAGCTCAGAAACACCAACACTGAAACCAGTCATGGGAGAACTACAGTGTCCAGCAATCACTAGATACTACAAGCCATCTGTTGGGCAGGAAGTCACTACAGGATTGAATACATCCACAGATTTTTAATTCATTTAAACTGATAGATGTTTACAATTATGTGGGCATTATTTCTGTTTACTCTAGAGAGAGGTTGAAAAAAATTTCAGTACAGCTGGGTAAAGAATTCCTCAGTGTCCATTATGTGGAGCATAGGAGAGTTAAATATTGTCAGGTTTAGGTGAAAGCTGGCCCAATTTGATGGGTCACCTTTTTTTGATCCTCACACTCTTATTTTTTTTATTCTCTATTTGATAAATCCATATATTAAATCTTACATCACCTAGGCTGGATTTATGTCACAGAAGTGCCAGGAATAAAGTGATTTTAAGTCCTGTGAGTTTCATCTCTTTAGAGAGAATTTTGGTTGGGGTCAGTGTTCAGACTGAACAGTTCACCAGTCAGTAAGTGCTCTCATTATTATAGCAGCCAGCTTTATACCGGAGTTTGATTAATAACAGTATGGACCTCAGTAACACCTTCCATTAAGTGGCACTAATTACACTGTAACTGCTGTTCAACAACCAAGCAAATGTATCTACAATGTCATTTTATGTACTCAGATTTGCTTAAAAGGTAACTTCAGTGCTGTCTTGTAGCAAAGTAACTAGCAGGGCTTTCAGCTACTTATTGTTTTTTTAAAGTATGTCCACTTCTGTTTCCACATTGATTGAAGAGGCCAAAGCTTTGATGTTAAAATGGAAATGGTCTAATTTTAAAGTGATTAAGTGATGAAGTAGGTTTCTGAGGATGGGTGAGGGAAAACAAAAACAATCATGATGGCCAATGTTGTCAAAGCCTCCTGCATCTGCAGCTAAATCAGGATGTGGATACTCAGGATTATGCACACGTTTCTTAGGCTAGTGCCCTACACATATGTGGCAGTAGGCATCTACCTGGGCATCTACATTACAGGCAGTAGTATACCTTGCCGTGGCAATCTGCTCAAGCACTGGTTTCCAGCTGTTCACTAAAGTAACTGTTCTCTTGTCTACTAATATTCTTATCCAAAAATCCCCAAACACTTCCTTTACTTTTTTCAGGGGTCAGTGTTCAGGCTTGTTTAGGGGTCATAATTTTGGTTGGGGTCAGTGCTCAGGCTGAACAGTTCACCAATCAGTAATTGCACTCACGGGGAAAAATTGGTGGGTGCTCTGCACCCACTGGCAGCTCCTGGCCCTCCCACCCAACTTGCTGCCTCTGCCTCCTCCCCTGAGTGTGCCGCGTGCCCACTTTTCCCCACCTCCCTCCCAGCACTTGCACCACAAAACAGCAGTTTCACATGGCTGCGAAGGAGGGGAACACAGCGCACTCGGGAAGGAGGCGGGGCTGGGGCGGGGATTTGGAGAAGAGGCCCAATAGGGGAAAGGAGGGGGTGGAGTTGGGGAGGGGAATTTGGGGAAGGGGTTGGAATGGGGGCGGGGAAGGGGTGGAGTTGGGGCAGGGTTGGAGGGCATGAGTACCCACTGGCGCTGGGAAAGTTGGCACTAATGTCTCCTGTGCTGTCACTCAGTCCTTTTCTGGTGAACCTCTTTTGGTGTTTCATTATGGGAACACACACCCAAAGACAGTTACATGCCAGACCTACCAGTGACTTCAAGATACTGAGTCCTCTAGGTTCAGTATAAATTTTCTTTTTACTACTTTTCTTGCTTCCTGCTTGCTGCGTTTTCCCTCATATTAAAGAGTGGGGGAAGGAAAGAGGTAATAATGGGGCAAGGGGGTTTAAGAAAATCTGTGAGCATTAATTAATTAATTTTCCACAGTGGACTATGAAGCAGGTAAGTATTATTGTCTCTGTTTCACAGAAGGTGTAAAGGAAGCAGAGGTTAAGTTGTGTACTTTGAGGCTTCTAGCCATAAAAGGGGTAGGTGTCAGAGTCAAGATTACATCTCAGGGGTTCCCTGCTCCAGGCCTGTGCACAGGAAACTTAGTTCTACTCTACTTCCTGCAGAACTATGTTCTGAAATCCAGTGAATATATGGTTATGTCTGATATCTGTCTACACACACACACATAAATATATTATTCTTTTTGCCTCCCATCTACAAAGTTTCACTCAAGATGTAGGACCATTGTTCTCTCAGGAAACAGAAATAATTTATATGAAAAGTCAAAAAACTAAAATGCATACTCCAACAAAACAATCAATCAATCACTCACTCAGTCAATCTCAACAAAATAAGCACAAGCTGCTAACCAGTTTTTTCCAAGCTGACTGCTCATCTCTTCATCCCAATTAAACTTTTGGCACAGGACCAGATCACAGCACTTAATGATGATTCAGCTGCAATCTGTGACACACCCAGAAAAGTAATGTGGTAAATTCAGTCCAGGAAAACTCAAAAGACAAGGCAATGCAGACAGAAGCCATAAGGCCTGAAGGGCAGTGAGCTGGTAAACCAGGAGTGACTTCCTTCACCAACGCTAGCATCTCTGGGCAATTGCCAGTTCAGTGCAGGAGCTGTAATTAAAGATTTGCACTAATGCAGTCAGTTCCAGAAAGTATTAATTTTATTCTGTCTTCATTTATTTTATTTATTCTGTCTTCATTTACTTTATTTTATCCTTGGTGAATGGAATATGGCTATGGAGCTACATGGAGTCAGCATTGTCTAGTGGTTATTGCACTGGACTGTGATTTAGGAGATTCCAGAGTCTATTATCAGTTCTGCCACTAATGTGCTGTATGATCTTGTGCAAGTCACTTTGCCTCTTTGTGCTTCTTTACATCCTTACAACTTTTCTGTGACTTGTCTATCTAAACTTTAGGCTGTTCAAAACAGGGACTTGTTATGCATTGTACAGTGCCCATTTGAATGCCGCCCAAATCTTGGTTGGGGATTTTAGGTGCTACCATAATACAAGTTGTTATAATGAATAATAATAATATTAATAATAATAATCAAACCTTAACATCTGGTAAGCTAGATTGAAATGAGACATGGAGCATTTTGTTTCTTAATACAAGCTGGTAGCATGACATTGTGGTAACCAGATGAGGACTTTTGGTTGGTCAATGAGAAGTGGTTAGGGGTCTTAATCTTGATTTTAGTCAACAGGTGACCATGTTCACACACCAGAAAAACACAGTCATCACTAATTTGGACCCTTGTTGGATGTCCCAATGAAGAGGTCAAGGACTGAATGAGCATGGAGACTCCAATGCCCAGACGTGGTATCTCCAGGTCAGGGATGAGGTTCAATTGTTGGAACGGTGTAAGAAAGTTAGTGCTACTTCAGTCTGTGTTGCGGCTCTTCTGTGGATAGAGAGCTTTTGTCTCTAAATCTCTAATCCTATTTAAAAATCTCCAGAAATATAATATTTAGTATAATCAGTCATTTAGTGCTTTTTTAAAAACTGTAAGGGAATTATATACATCTTTTGGTACATTCTCAAGCTCATATTTTAATTCAAGTTAGTATATGGCACAGTGAAGGGATATCAGCTGGAAACCACTGAAAATGAGAATGCAGAACATTCATACAGAATAACGAAATGCCTCTTCTTTGCTGTGATGCATCATATCTGCTTCAGTCTGTCAGTCATATCTTGGGATAGATCAGAATGTAACATGACATTGATCTGACTGACATGATGTATCTTACTGCAAAACATTACCCAGGGCACCTCAAAAACATCATTTTCTGAAAATCCTGGTTTCCTAGAAGCAAAGTGGCAGTTTGCCCACTGCTTGCTTCACTGATAATTGGTGGGTAAAACTATCCAGGCTTAGCAGATAGTTGCCCCTTTCTGCCAGTAGGAATACATATGTTGTCAATGGGATTAGGAATGTTTCTATCATGTGAATACATCAGGAATGAATGTTAATTTAAACACTCATAAAATATTTTGATTCAATGAGAAGACATGATTTGATGTTTCTTTTTCAAAGATGTCATTTTTATGTATGTTATAATTATATTAATAAAATGTTTATGTGTACATTTCCCCATAATATAAATTTTAATTGGATTGCATTAGAGAACATTTTTCTGCATTCAACATTGCCACAGCATTTCTTTTATATTTATATTTTTTTATTTATTTATCCAAATACAAAACCTCTCAAATTATCAATCTTTGGCAGAGATTTTGGGCCAGATAATTGTAAATTGCTGAATAAATACAGGAATTTTCTCCTAAAATAATAATAAATTCTGGAGATCCCAGTTCATTTGATCCAAATACATCCGTAAGTAGATGCTTTAACTTGCAATATTTTCATACTCTGGAACTGGGAAAACCAAATTGTTTCTGAAGATCTACACATGGTTTAAATTTATCATTGTCAATTAGTTGTGACACAGTCATAATTTCTCTGTCCATCCAATCCCTCCACATCAAGATTTTGCCACTGATTGAAAGGATAGTGTTGCTCCATAGGACTTCCTTTATGTGGAAGAATGGAGGGAAGTAGAACTTTCTAGCTCTGGAGCCATCAAATCTATAATAATTTGATCCTACTATTCCTGAAAGGTGTACCAATTCTTGTTCAATCTGTGGGGTCTATGTAGTCATATCTAATAACCACAAAGATGCCTGAATTAACATTTCCATGTCATTTTGCAACTGTGGTGCAGTGTAACATGCATTGAACATTAATACTGTATGAAAAATTTATGACATATTGAATAGTATAACAAACACCCCCTGTTCTGCCTCACTGAAGATAGTAGAATATCTCAGGGTGTATATCCAGGCCAAATTTGCCACAGAGACTGGATCTATATTACAGAATTTTTGGCCCAAATTCTGCTGTCAGATATGCCATACTATATTCTGATATCAATTAAGGTATCAATTAAGGTATCAAATAAGGTAGATATGACCTGATCCAAAGCTTGTTGAATTCCATTTGCTCACTTACACTGGAGAAGTTAAGAGCAGGATTTATCTTAATTCTTGTATTAGTAAAACGTCTAAAAACTACTCGTAACTAAGGTCTAGATTCTACAGATATTTGGTACCTTGTGTGCTTATTAGTTGCATGGTAGCGCTACACAGTGGGCTTGATCTTGCACCAGTCAAATCAGTGACAGTTGTCCTAGTGTAGACTAATTTCCTCATGACTTTTGAGTCCAGCTCCTTGCTGGGCACCAGTGGGATTTGGGTTCATTATGTGTTGCCTTCCACAGAGCCCTTTTCCCCAGATCTGCCATCATCCTTATGGGGTGACACATAATTTAAACCAATCTTTATACCTTAACTGATACGGTGTAGCCAAACTATATATCCAGTTTAGGGAGGGGCAAGATGCTGAGCAAGTGAATGAACCAGGATCAAAGGGCCTCAGCACCTTGCAAGATCATTTTTTCTTGTAGTATTTGATGCCCTTTTGGCAGCTCTTGTGAATCAGCTACAATGGCATGGGTTACCATGAAGAGCTTGGGGCTTCAGGGTGCATTGTTATCATCCATTGTTTGGATGAAGGCTCTCCTAGAAACGCTGTGATGTTGACACCATAGTAAGGCAGCTTATGTCAGAAATTTGCCCCAAGTATGAACCAAAATGTTTAAAATGCATTTCCTTAAGTAAATAGTAATAGTAAATACTTTGCACTTATATAGAGACATTTTATTTGAGCATCTTACACTATCTTACAAACATGGATGCATTAATTTAATGCAGATGGCTCACGTGAAGAATGTATTGTACCAAGGCTCCAGATTGGTAAAATGAGGCACCGAAAAATTAAATTACTTGCTCAAAGTTGTGGAGCCAGGGATAGAATCCAGGAGTCCTAATTCTTGACAGCTTGCTTTCACCAGCCAATTACACTTAATGAAAAGAAATGTGTTCTAGTATTACTCCTTTCCTACATTGTTTGAGTTCTCAACTATCCAAGACAGAGAAAAGAGAAGCATCATAGCTTCTTTATGTGCTTCACAACTTCCCATGCCACCAGGGTTTGACAGAATTCCTGCAATCTTATTTTTTCACACTAATTTAGTTCTCTTTTACAGAGCTACTGGATTGGCAGCTGAGGAATCATTTTTAAACAATATGCTTTCCTGCAAGTTACTGAATCCAATCAATGCTCCTGCCTTCCCTTGTGGCTTTGTTTTGCTGTTAAAACTGCAATGTTGCAGGACAGCCCTTCATTGTCTGGCCTATTGTGCTGAAGAATGAATGAGAGAAAGTCTTGATTACCTTATAAATAAATCTGGTTAACTGTTATATTAATTAAAATGCATGGTTTTGAGGCTATTCTGAACTATTTATTTGTGATTTAATTCATATCAGCATCTAATTTGTATTTAATGCAAACTAATGGGCTTTATGTAAATGGAGCATGTGGCAGTCTATTTAAAAAACAAATTATCTCTAGTTTCATTTCAGTTATTTTAATTAAATTTAGAGCATGTGCGTGGTGGGGGGAGGAGGTAAGGGATGTGTTATATATGAAGTGTTGATGATTAAATCCAATTTAAATCTACAGAATAAGAAACAAATAATTCTCTTAGCAGAAACACTGACTCATTTTCTAAAGTTTGCATATCTTAAAAGTGAAGGCATAAAAACAGACTGAAGTATGTGCCTGGGAGAATATAGGGCTTGGCTACACTATGGGTGCATGTGTCAACCATCCCCACGGCAGTGGATTGACCACGGCCACTCCCCCGCCAACTCCTCCTTACTCCTCCTGCCGAGGTGGAATACAGGTGTCAATTTGGGGATTGATTTAGCGTGTCTAAATGAGACGCGATAAATCGATCCCTGATACATTGAGCACTACCCGCCGATCCGATCCGGCGGGTAGTGTAGCTGTACCCATAGACCAGACAGTACCATGTTATTCTTTTAGTGGAGTCAATACAGTATTACATATTATATCAGAGCAGTACTATAAAAATTTATAGTTAATGTTTGTAAAATGCTTTGAAGATTATGGGCCAAATGCAGCAGATGTATGCAGACACAACTCCATTAAAACCAATGGACTTGCAGGTGTGTACATCAGAACTGAATTTTGGCTGTAAAAATGCATGAGTGTTGTTATATAACCAATGAACTCAACTAGCTAAATGATGGCTTCGTTGGAATCTTTAACTTCAAGATGTTTAGGGAAAAAGTAAATTGGGTAATTCCAATTTCTGATGTATCAGTTTTGAATCCTGAAACATCAGATCACTATCTTATGTCCTTTTTCCTTGGATTTCTGGAACTTGATTGAATGAATAGATTCATTATTGTTCAGTGCTGTGAAGAAACTTGGCTCATTGATTTAGTTCAACTCCTTGCTGATTCATTTCTTGCCCACTTTTGACAACATGACAGAGTTTGAAACAGTGATGTTGTAATAAATGAAAATCTACTCCAAGCAGATTTTTACAAGCACCAGGCTTTTACAGAATATGTACACTCAAATATTTTTGCTGATACTGATTCCCCTCTTTGAACTGAAGCTGCAGAGGTTAGAACATCTTTTTAAGACCTGGGCCTTGATACTCATCAACAATGGTAGCATAACGACATCAGCTTGTATAGGAAATGCCAGTCAACTGCTAAACTTAATTAATGTTGCAATGTCATCAGGGAAGGAAATGCAACTCAAAACAGTTGTTTGCTAATGTTAATCCTGGTTGCATTGATTGTCTGACAGTTTCTCTAATTCCTAATTTCAGAGGTCACAAAGGAGTTTTTGCTTTCCCATTTCACCCCCCAATTCTAATACTCTGACTTGTATTTGTTCCTCAGTTATCACAACCTTGCTGAACTCAGATAGCAATCTGCAATTCTAATAGCAAATTTTAATGATGTTAATTCCATTAAAAATGAAGGAAAATTCACTTATCAAAATTATCAAACAGATTTTTACGTTTTTAACAGATTATACAACTACTTCATAAGTGCCAGATCCTGAATTCATAACTCAAACACCCAGATGTATGTGTATAGTACTTTCTCTCTATATATACCTATGACACCAACCCCCCACCCCCAGAACACATCCTTACAAATAATATAGCCACAGGCAAAAACAACAATTGGTGAAAGGAGCCCCAATTCAGCACTTAAGTAAACATGTCCATTGCTTAAGTAGACACTTCCATCGCTATGCAGCAAATTGACAATGGGACATAAGCACATGCTTAAATGCTTTGCTGAATAGGGATGTTTTCAGCACACAATAAAATTCAGTAGGTGTTCACCTGGTTTGCTGAACCAGAGTCAGGGTGACTGCATCACAATTAATATGAGACACTAGACAAATTAAATAGTTAAAAATGCTCAGAAATAAATGTTAACCTGCCTGTTGTCAGAGTTATTTACCAAAATCAATATTTATTTTTTGTCTTTCAAATGTTAATGGGAACTTTGCTCTGCCCATAAAGAGTGAAATATTTTAAGCATGGTGCCAGAATAATTGCATAGATGACCTGAGTGATAAATAGTGAAAAGCTAGTTATGTGATATCACTGAGATATTTGACAATGGTAAAAAGTCTGTAGAATAAACAAAAATATGAACCCAACAAAATATTATCTCATGGAAGTTGCTTGAAGTTCCTTCCTTGACCTTTGCAATCCCTGATCAGACACACGCTAGCCTCCACAAACCCCTGTGCACACAATACCAGTTAGACTTTGTACAGGATTTTCTGAGATTTTATATATTATTAAAAATGTCATAAAGCAATGTATGGTACCAGAGCTCCTAATTCAGTGAGACAGTTTAGGAATGGAGGAGCTTGGTATATTCTCTTATCTAATAACATATCTGGGAGCATTGGTATGTCTGCTGGAGTATACCTTCTAGCTCAGAGATATTTTCCTTGATTGATTCTGGTCTAATCTCTCTGGCCATTGCTTGCTTGTCTCTGTCAGTCCTTTTGAGGTTTATTTTTGTAATCGATTGATAGATTGGATTAGGTGTATAACAAAAAAAGGAAAAAACCTGCTGCCTTGGTCTCAAATGCTTATTTTTGTATGACAGGATGTGTTGACCATGCATTATTTCACATGACTACTAACCATACTCAGTTGAACTCTATTTCCAGTTAGATTTTTGGATTATTTTGTGCTGTCTGTGCTGTCTCACTTTCAGAGTAAGATTTAGTCATGGATGACTAGCAATTTTTTTTCCAGATTATGTGGATTGTGATATTATATGATCTTCTCAACATGCTAGGACAAACCCTGATCTGTTGTAACTCAATTGAGTCCAGTGGAGGTACAGTAGATATGAATTTGCCCCTAATTGCAAAATCATTTTTTGTCAATCATTCTTTGTCCTGGAGGCTAATTCCTCGGAAAGTCAGCTATAAGATTTAGTTCTGTTTGCAGAACTCTCTGTATCTCTGCCTCCACTAACCTACATAGCCGCATTATGTGGATTAAAATATTTTATTCATGTGTATATGGATATATATATAGCTACTCTCTCTCTCACGAAAGATATTGATTTAAAATGTTGCTTACTTTGTTAGTTTTAAGACATCCTTATATGTTTTTCATGGTTTAATTGGCCAATACTGATATTTAAAAAATGTGGAATGAGACCACACACTACATTTTAGTATCCCTTAGCTAGTTAAATTTAACCTGTGTGCACTTGCATCTGTTTTTTAATATCATTGTCTACGTCTATCTCAAACAGATTATCAGTTCCAGAGTGATTAAACCAGTAAACAAAATGGTGATCACCCCCCCCCCATTTTCTGAGCATCTCTAATGTGAGGGTTAAATGATGAACACACATTGATATTAGTGGTTATTAAAAATGGCTGGTAGATTACTGGAAAATACTCAGCAACACAGGTTAATTTTTTGTGAAAATGTTAATGCCACTATTCAACTTTAGAAGAGTGGTTTATACTTTGCCCTGTAAAATTATTCCAGTCCTGACATTTTTTTTCTCCCCTTTCAACTTTATCAATATTGTGTTTAAGAAAGTTTTTAGTTTTCCTTCCTTCCTTATATTAGAAAGTCAATTAAAAAGAACTCTTCTAGTAGTTAACTACTGTTCTGGTACACTAGAGATAAACCAATTAAAGAAGATCTAAAATGAGCTGAATTCTAAGTCAAATGATGACGTCTTTAACATAGCAGCTATCATATATTGATCATGGTAACACCACTCATGCAGTGTATGAATGAAATAAAGATTGATCTAGAGAAGGATTGACCTAAATGATACCTTCATTTTAAGTGCCCATTAATTAATGATAAAATACTGTTCAACATTTGTGGAAATGTGAAATCCACATGAATAACAAATGATTAATTCTAATCTATGCTATTAGAAGACTAACTGTATTCTTAGCAAACATAGGGGCCCTATAGAAGTAACCATGCAGCATTGAAGTACTTAACAATGTTGCTCTTTTGTCAACTATAAAAATATTTGAAACTTCACCAATATTTTACTGGCTGTGTAGCTAACTTTCAGAAATAAATGGAAATAAATGTGGAGATTAGTAAAAGGAAGAATGTGCAGTAGATACCACCTGCTCCCACTACACCTGTTTGTGGAGTTCAGGTAACTTCCCTCTCAACTTGTGCAGCTGGCTCATTTGACCACACAGTGTATGGCGGGTGGTAATGTGCAGCTATGGTGTTCTTGTCTTGCCCCCTTGGGTGCACAACATATCCCTAAGATAATAGAACTTCAGCCGTCCTGTGATTTCCTCAGCACAAGACCACAAGTGTGGTTAGCATTTTTATGGATCATCTCCTGGGACAAACAATACTAACCTCAAGACATCATGAGAAAGTTCTAGGGCAAATGCCACCTGACCAGACAGCTATTGAAAATACTCATGTTGCCCACTGGGCATTCTCTACGAATTTGGGGGTGGCCTTCAGCAACAGAAAAAAACTTCAATTCAATAAACATGCAAAATAATATAGCACTGATGCAGTCATAGAGAACCCATGCAATAACTCTCCCATTCTCAGAAGGTCAGGGCTAGCAGTTAAGTTTGAGGACTGATTGCTGCAGCATGGCTGGTTACTTGGTAAATGTAAGGTATAATTATGCTATTTATCATCATTATCATCATTTGAGCTACCACTGGGGATGAGAAATATCATATGTTGCTGGTGGCATGCTTATCATTTAAGGGTTTGATTATTCCTGTTACTAATCCCAATATCCCTTGAGAGGAAAATTATAATGTAATATAGCTAGCCGGCAGATCCATTACTGAAAAAACCTTTGGCATCCTAAAAGTGTGATTCAGGCGTCTAGATGGACTAGATGGCACAATGCTGCATAGATCTGAAAAGTATGTCATTTAATCTTGACATGTTATATTTTACATAACATAACCATGAATTAGAGGAGGCCAAATATTGAACCATGGGAGCATAATGCTCTAGAAATCTGAAGATGCCTCCCAGCCAATCCACAGACTTTTGGTTACAATTCAGTGATTACAAACTCAGGTGTTAGCCTGCAACTCAGGGAGAGAATAGAAGTGTGGGTGTCACTTTGGGATGTGGAATTCACTAGTAAGTAGGGTACAATTATTATAATTAGTTGGTGGCCTAGGGGGTTGAAAATAAGGAATTAGTGTTACTAGAACTCAGATATGTACCTGCAATCTATTTTTTGGGTACAAAAATGTGGATGCAAGTTTTGCAGGCATAAATTTCACCTACAAATAACTTATCCTACTTCACCTTCAAAGCCTGCTGGACCTCTGATGTTGTCTGCTCCAGCCCACTCTGGTCTTTTGGCAATTGTAAGTTGTTGTCTAGTTCAGCAATCTAAGGTTTACATAACCAATAATACATTGCTGGTGCACATCTGAGTATATGTAACTCTGACTACCAGATTTACATTCACAATATGACAATTATAAACTCAGATTTGAGCCTGGTGATCTGGGGGAGAGCAAGTTTGAGAACAATGGATTTGGCAAAAATGTACACCTGGAAGTCCAACGCAGAGCCCAATTCAGATACAAAGACCCAGATAAATTCAAGCGCAGAAGCTCCACCAACTTTTTAACTTTCAGAGATAAACTGATTTTTGTTTGTCTTTTTAAAATAAATCCTGAAACACTAAAGAAATATTTTAAAAATATTCTGGACAGAAATTATTTCTTCTTCAAATGGGAGGTCTTGGCCACTATGGTTAGTTCTAAATACTCTCATTATTGGGAAGAGGACCTCACATACTGTGCTATGGTATGTCTCTGTACAATGTTGTTTCTAACTATGGTCTATGTCACGGGTTGGCAACCTTTCAGAAGTGGAGTACCGAGTCTTCATTTATTCACTCTAATTTAAGGTTTTGTGTGCCAGTAATACATTTTAACGTTTTTAGAAGGTCTCTTTCTATAGTCTTTAATACATAACTAAACCATTGTTGTATGCAAAGTAAGTAAGGTTTTTAAAATGTTTAAGAAACTTTATTTAAAATTAAATTAAAATGTAGAGCCCCCCGGACCAGTGGCATAGACCAGGTGGCAGTGTGAGTGCCACTGAAAATCAGCTTGCGTGCCGCCTTCGGCACGCATGCCGTAGGTTGCCTACCCCTGGTCTATGTATAGTTTTATGTTGCTAACTGCAGCTTTTCATTTCCTCAGTTGGACAAGAGTTGCTTTCTCCTCTGCCATTATTTATGCTTTTATGTCAGGGCTATAGATTATTTTTTATTTTTCATACTCTTTTATTTTCTAATTAATTTGTTGATACAGATAATAATTAGACGTGATATGGATAACTAGTAGACATCACAGCTGGAAATTACATCTGCAGCTCACTTTGCTTTCTCCTCCTAGGGCCCATTTCCAATCTCTCATCAATTTTACACAGGTAGAATTGCATTGATTCCAACAGAGTCACTGTTGATTTACCCTAGTATAAGTGAGATCAGACCCTCTACTCTAGAGTGCATTGATTATTTGTCTCTCATATTCCCCTTTGGTATGTCTTCCATTCTCTCTTGGAACTCCTTGGTATTTTATTGGTTGAGTAGTGTTTGATTATATTTATAGAGATGTAGACTATGAATTCAGTGATACGGAGCCCTCAAGAAACTTTCACTTCAGTAAAATCATTACTTTGGGCTCAGTTTCCTTCAATGCTTCTTTTCCTCCCCATCTAAAGTTAGCACAGAGACTGTAAATTATGAAGGAAAAATATTACCTTAATGTTTATAGTTAGTTAGACTATCTGTATGATGTATTGTGTATCATCATACCCAATCCATGAGAAATGAAGTTCATTTTTGTTTAAATTGACTTCAAAGTTGTTGTCATAAGTGCAAGTAGCCTAGAATTATTGTTTACCTGTAAGGGGTTAAGCTAAAGGTAACCTGAGAGGTGGACAACTGACCAATGAGAAATTCCTCAGGAGACAAAAGGATTTAAGTTTCAGTTTCTCTCTGGGTCCTCTCTGTTCACTTCGGCTATGGGATGAACACAGCTATGTCTTTCACTGTAACTATAGATTCTATCAAGTACTGTAGTCAGTAAGTTTACCTTCTTTTTATCACTTGGAGGGTTCTCAGTGGTGAGTGTTGGCTGGATGCTTCTTGATATTGTAAGCTTCAGCAGAGATATCACCAGTGGGAGAAAGTTGCCTCGGGGGAGAGGTTTGGTTTCTGAATCCTTTTGTTG
>ML677336.1:4889088-4900599 GCA_007922305.1 Dermatemys mawii | reverse complement strand
TTTAAGAAGCTGACTGCTTGTTTTCCATTGTGTAAGATCCTGGTTTTGGATCGGGCACGTCTCGCAGGATCAGGCGAGGTTTGGTTTTTTTATTCTCTCAAGCTTTCCAGGGAAGGAAGAAGTTTGGGGGGTTAGTGGAAAGGGAAAGAAGGGTCCCAAACTAGAACTAGTTTGGTGGTGGCAGCGTACCAGGTCCAGATACAGAAGAAGTTGTGTTCCGGGGAAAAACATTTTAACCCAATCTGGTAAAATAAGCTTGCGGGGGTTATTTCTTTTTTCATGTGAGTCCCCACATCTGTACCCTAGAGTTCATAGTGGGGAGGCAATCCTGACAGTTGTAATGTTGGTTAATAATATTTTTGCATGCATATTTTTCTTCAATTTTACTGTATAATTAATGATTTTTGTTAAAGAAATGTACAGTTTAAGCCTTTAAATATTCAACAAATGCTTCCTATTTTGTGTCTAAGACAAAGGATACAGTAATGATTTATTTATGAAATAAAGGGGAACAAAATCCAGAAGTTTACCACTATACTGTTCAAAGATCTTTCTTTCTTTCTTTCTTTCTTTCTTTCTCCACACCATTTACAATAAAAATGTAATTTTGGGGTTTATAAATGGTTGTACTGAGAATTGAGTGAAAAAACAGAGTGTACCACAATGATTTTCTTCACAAAACAAAAGAAAGGAAATTCTTCCTTGTCTGTCTTATAATGCATGCACATACCCTCTCTTGTATGGTCACTTTTTGTTAATGCAAGTTATATTGAATTTTTGTTTTAATTAAGAGGCATCGAATCGAAGTGTGCTCCATTGTATATACAAAATGCTGAACTATGGGGGTAATTACACTGTTCAGTGTGTGTCAGTATGGAACATATATTAGTGTCTAATACTCACTTTTTCATTCACTGAGAGAGATAAAAGTAATGACTTTTACAGTTGCTTTCTTTTAGTTTGCTTACTTTTCCCATAGTGACATCTAAACTTTCCATCCTTTTTCTTCATATGCCAACCAGATGGACATGTTGCTAAAACACATTTTTTCTAATGGCACATAAAGAACCTCCTGTATTTGGCACTGCTAAGTGCAATACTGAGGCAACAGGTTCTATGGCTGGGGGAAAACAAGGAGGGAAAGAAGCATGGAAGGAGACTTTTCACCACTTACATGTCCCATGCAAAGATCTGTCTCTGAGATGAGTTAATGTAGGGACTGCTTCCGCTGTGTGGCCGAAAGGATGCATTCTGTTCCACAAGAAGTAGGGAGGCAACAAAGGGCCATAGCCCTGTTCTCCTTCACATTGGCCCGCAAAGCAGAGAGATTGCACTGGGGATGGTCAGGGTGGGGTTGTTTTTCTTGAGGGAAAATTGGACACAATCCTTTATTGTACAAAGTCTGGACCTGTATGTTGAGTAGTACACACTTGAGTGCTATTTCACAACACATTTATCAGCAGTAATACTTGTTGTAGAAGCAGCAGTGATCTGTATGCTATGTAAACCTGTATGCTCAAAGTCTGTTGCCCCTCTCCCCCCTTGTCTCCTCTCCCTCTTTGAATACCTGTGAAGTGGCTTTTCCACCCCACCCCCCATTCCTCCTGGAATGCTTGTGGGATGAATGGGCTGTTTAAACAGCTAGAAGATCAGAAGAGTTCCAAGGTAGACATGGCATCTGGGACTCTAATTAGGCAGCGATCACACACCCAATGCATGGACACTGCATGAAGTGGAGTGTGACCAACCAGATGCGACCAAGTCATCTCTAGTCACAGGCCATGAGGAGCTGGTCTTTAAAAGGGGAAGGGGCCAGGTGCTCAGCCTCTCACAAGCTTGTACCTCCCACAAAGGCCCTTCGCCCGGACCGCCTGGCCAGGGGTTCACTGAGTTGAATTCCATCTGCCTCCCAGGACAAGCATCTCCAGTGCTGTGCTTGTCCTGGGAGCATGAATATGCGGATGTGAGTGAGAGCGGACTCCCACTTCTTACACTCCTTCTTTGGAGCTTAGATATCAGTCTAATAAATGTGCTGTTTTCTGCCAAACTCTGGTGGGTCATTAATCCTCCCTCAGCTTACTAGCTGGCCCAATTTTGAGTAACAATACTTAACTGGATTGGTTACCCAGTAATGTTCGTATCAAAAACTGTGCAACAGGCTGCTTCCAAACTTTTCTGAAAATAGGGGCAGTACCACTGCTGCATTCTAGTCTGCCATAAAAGAGATGTCCCTCTTATCTTTATTTAAACCTTGTTAACCTTCTTAATTTAATCATTAGCTTTTACTGAGAAAGAACCAAATATGCTCATTAGTTGTGTAGAAAGACAGAGTAGAATCAATTTATACATTAAATTAAAGGGTAGAGCCTCTAGATATTCTGCCTAATGATAAAGCAGTAACCTCTTAAGTGCGTAGCCTTATTGATAGAGAACTGCAATTCCCCTAACAAGGACATTCTTTAAACAGATGTTCATTTAGGAAGGCATCATTGTTTTATGGAGCAACGTTTAGCCCTGCATACAAAAATAACCTCACCAAGAAGTGTATACAAAGAGTAGTGACAAAATGTATATACGTTGAAGGGGAATTCACCATTTCTTTTTAAACCCTTGCTATGGTCTTCCCCAGAATGTGCAATGAGAAACTGGCTCTGAAACCATTAGTTGGCTCTGAGGACTGCTAGAATCACTGAAGATGGAATTGGGGTTTTCAGGCCAGCAGCAGGACTGACTTTACCATGAGGCAAACTGAGGCAGCTGCCTGATCTTGCAGTTAGTCAGAGTGCAGGTGACGTGGCATCTGCTGCAGCATCCATATCTCCATCTCAAATGGATGTAACCATGCACATTCCTGAAGAAAAGTGTAGATCAGAGAAGAATGTGATGGAGGCGCAAGAAACAGCTGCTGCTAAGCTTAGTTCTTTAAGTCTAGATGATCCAGGACTGTGAACCCCCTTGAGCAGTAGCCTGAGGGACTTCCTTGTACTGCATGGGCCACAGCAACTGAAAAAGTTCATGTTCCCCAAAGATAGTGAAAATAGAAGTCTTCATCCAACACATTACTGGCATGAAATCCCCAATGGTGACAAAGTGGAGAGGTCATGTCTTATGTACTCAAAAACCCAGAATGCCGCATACTGTTTTTGTTGCAAACTCTTCCAGTATAATGTTCCAGTCACACTGGGTTCTACAGGAACAAAGGACTGGAAAAATCTGGCTAGAAATCTGCCATGCCATGAGAAGGCAGCAAATCACCAGAGAGCTTCCAGAAGTGGAAAGAGCTTCAGATGAGACTAAGGTTAAAGGCCATCATAGATGATCAGCATCAATAAAAGATTGCGTCAGAGTCTCTTTACTGGCAAAATGTTCTGAAAAGGCTCCTTGCCACTGTGGGAATGCTTGCTACACAAAACCTAGCACTGCATGGCACTTCAGATCAGCTGGATGTGCCAAACAGTGGAAACTTCCTTAAAATTGTGGAGCTGATGGCTGACTTTGATGCTGTACTCCAGAGGCATCTAAGAAGAATCACCACCCTAGAAATGTACACACACCACTACCTTGGAAAAACAATTCAAAATGAGATCCTACAGTTACTAGCAACAAAAGCCAAACAGAAGATTGTGGCAAATCTGAAGTCAGCAAGATATTACTGTGTTATGCTGGACTGCACATCTGACATCAGCCGTATTGAACAAATCATTTTAATGGTGTGTTTTTAACAACAACAGAACCTAGTGAAAATGTCCCTGCAATGGTGACTGTCAGAGAGCATTTTCTATAATTTATTGACATTGATGATACTACAGGAGCTGGTATGACAAATGTGCTTCTTAATAAGCTGGAAGATACAGGAATTGCGATAGCTGACATGAGTGGTCAGGGCTATGATAATGGTGCCAACATGAGAGGAGAGAACAGAGGAATGCAGACACCGATTCAAGAGTTAAACCCTTGAGCTTTTTTTGTCCCATGCAGTTCTCATTCATTGAACTTGGTAGTCAGTGATGCAGCATCAACTTCCAGTGAAGCTGCTGAATTTTGTAATGTAATTCAAAGCATCTATGTATTTGTCTCTGCATCCACTCATACATGACAAATTTTGAATCAACATCTGAGAACATCCTCTCTGACACTGAAATCACCGAGTGCTGCATGATGGGAAAGTTGAATGGAAGCAATAAAGCCTATCAAACACCAAACTGGGAAGATAGATGATGCTGTAGTTGCCAGTATGGAGGATAATGCTATGACAGGAGCTGTTCATGGGAGAACAGTGGCAGAGGCAAATGGAATCACCAGAAACATACATAAACTTCAAATTTCTGTATGACTTAGCGTTGTGGCATGACATACTGTTTGAAATTAATGTTGTAAGCAAGAGAATGCAAAGTGTTGACCTTGATCTATCTGGAGCAATGGAGAAACTGGACAAAGCAAAGTCATATCTACCAAAGTCTTTCTGGTCAGATGACGGATTACAAAATATTCTGAAGAGTGCACAGAAGTTGGCAGAGGAACTTCACACTGAAGCTATTTTCCCACCCATTCAAGAATACAAGAGTCACCAAAGAAGAAGACATTTAGATTACGAGGCACTGGATAATCCCAGAAGAGACCCCAAAGAACAATTCAAAGTTGAATTCTTTAACCAGGTGCTAGATTGTGCAGTTGTGCAGTTGAAGAATGTTTCATGCAGCTCAAGAAACATAGCAGTATATCTGGGATGTTGTATGATCTATATGAAGAAGATCTTCACCAAAAAGGCACGGAAAGCACCACTTTGATTATTCAAACTGATAAAAATGACAGTGTTTACTATGCAGACAAGAAAAGTTACATTTGCTGTTCAGGTGTTTGAAAGTTAAGTGTTACTGAAAATTTTTTAACAAGGCATTTTAAGTTGTTAGTTCTCCTTTATTGGGTAGATAGCAGAGCAGTGCCATGAGAGGAGTAGAACAGGAAGAAGGCAGAATTGAAACCTTTCAAAATTTTGGCCCAAGTTAGGGGACATGGGGGCATCATTTGAGCTCCCTGCCTTAGGTGCCAAAATGTTGTGGGCTGGCTCTGGCCTGTAGGGAAGGCTGTGGGATGTGAGTTTGGGAGCCAAATCACTGTTCCTTATGATAAAGTTGCAAGGCTCTGCAATAGAGCCCTCCATTTGCGGGGCTCAGTTCCTGGGCAGTGGTGTTAAATGTTGAATTGACAAGAAAACTTAAAAACAAGTAAAAACCATTGTTTATATTGATGCAGGTATTGTATGCCACAATACAGCAAATCACTTAGTCATGTGTTTAGCTTTAAGCATGTGAGTAGTTCCATGGAGTCTAAAGGACTATTTATGTGTGTAAAGTTAAACTCATGTTTAAGTGTTTTGCTGGATAAAGGCCTTAGTGAACAGACCTTGTACTGAATGTGTGACATTTAAAGTCCATGTCTTGCCTCTAGGTACATGTAACAGATTTAAATGATTCTTTCTTCTTTAAAAGTGGCAAATGTTGAAGAGCAATAGTTTCATGGATTCATTGATTTACAAGTTACTATTCTATTGTGTTGTCAGCATGTATTTTAGATGAACACTGTTATTTATTTATTGCTGTTATCAAGATATAACCACGAGACCTTAGGTGTTAACTAACATATCTAAACAATGCTGTTATCTTGTAAAAGGCAAAATCAGGGAGAATGTCCTTGTCATTTATACCTTAATTGTACTAAAGAGGCATTTTTTGTTGACTTCAAAGAACTAATTCCTTTCTTTCTCCTGTGTATAGTCCATCTTTTCTCTGTCCAGACATTAAACATGCCGAGCCGCATAGTTACATCACTCTCTTTCCTTGCTTTACATTTTTCAGTCATGCTTCTTTTTCCATTTTTATTACATGGAGGTTGTAATCTTCAGCTTTATTCCATGCATCTCTTTCCCAAATGAAACAGTCTATAACTTCATGAGACTAAAATCATGTTTCAGAAAGAAATGGGGAAATTGATTCTAACCATAGAGCTCTCTTGTGCCTGCTGCATATAAGGGTTGACATATTAAGGCTGACAAATGTTAACACAAAGACAGCAGTGGAACATTATTTTGGGTATTAAGTTACATTTCAATGAGAGCTTTCCCCCCTCCCTGATTGAATGCATCTTGAGTTTGCAAGAAGAAAGGACAAAGGGACAAAAACAAGTAGGAGGCTCCAAGTCTGATTTTCCTTTTTCCCTGCCTTACTGTGGCCACTCATCAGAATTTCATGTGGAGTCTCAAAAGTCATGTGGAGTTCACAAAATCAAATTACCTCTCAAATTACCCTCTTGCCCATCTTAATGCTTTTCTCTCTCTTCAGAAAATTGTCCTCTAAAACCACACCACTCGCCTGATCAGGTTTCCCATTGTCACACCTGTCTGCAAAAAGAAATGCATTAGGGATGTATCCCTTCATCCATTTATACAAATTAGCATAAATGAATGCTTCAAGTATATTCTGAATGACAGGCCTTTTGGCAAAGCCAAGTGATAGGATTTTCATTGACCAATCAGGGTTTGCTTTGTTGTCCATCTGGTCAATGGTAGGATGTAATTTGGTTTTCTTTAATAAACTGGACTCATCTTCCCTTTCCCTTTGTGAATCTCAATGTAGAACAACAGCCCAGCTGTCACTTAGTGCAATTCCCTCTTCGCTCATCCAGACAGAGTGCAATATAATTCTGTTACTCTTCACTGAAAAACAAGGTTGTTTTCTGGAATAATTATAAATGAAAGAGTTTATCGGGGCTCTTATATTTAACAAATCTGTGTTTAATGGCAACACTGGTCATTTATTTGAATAATGTGTGCATGTTTTCAGGATCAGGAGACAACTAACCAGAGATTCTATGTAACTATCATTGCCACATAGCATTAGCCTGTTTTTCTATATTTCTTTTATTTTCAAATATTCATTGAATTCTTGTGTTTCAATTAATGCCTGGCTTCCTTCCCTGATACATGTTCAAGATGAGAATAATCGACATCAGCAACAGTTTCAATTTTTCCTCCTTTCTCTTTACAATCAAACATCCCCTTTGGTTCCTTTGACCCTGAAATAAAGTGTTTAGTACTAACGGGAGAAAGAATTGCATTTCTTCTCTGATTGTGTAATATCCATTACTACCTTCTTGTATACATTTCTAGGGCACATCTTGTAAATCAGATTTAAGCTCTGTGTGAGCTGGTGCAGTCTTCATCTTACTTTGAACAGAGTATAAACACAACATATAGGGTGAAATCCTGGCTCAAGTGAAGTCAATACTAGAATTTCCATTGATTTCACTGGGGTTAGGATTTCACCCATACTGTCTAGATTTATGCCCATCCTGCACTTTGGCTTTGTTGGTAACTTAATTAATAACTTCAGTCTCAACATTCTCTCCACAGTTGTTCCAAGTGTTTTATCCTTTAGGACTGTTTTGTCTCAGACCCCAGTTTCCCTATTGCACCTGTAAGAGCTTCCAATTATTTGTATATCCTAGTTGGAGATAACTGATTCTTTGTACAATAACTCTCAGCAGCAATTTACACTGCACTTTTCATGTAGAATGAAAACAGCTGATAATGGGCTATTCAGTAGGCCCTGGATCTCTATGGAGGATCATAAAATCTGCCAACCCGTTATAGGCTATTTTTATACCACAGAAATAAAAGGTGTTCTCTGAAAAAAAAAATCTTATTACTTCCTTATACAGTGTATACTAGGCCATCTTTATCCTTCCAATGATTTCATGGGTGGAACACCAGGAAAAAAATGAGTCCCTGCATGTGTGGTCCATACATGTATAGGTCCCAGGGCTAGGAGACCTAAAGACATGGAGCTGTCTGCTTCCTCTATTGGGATTTTCAGTATAGTTATAGCTATGTTAGTCTCAGGATATTAGAGAGACAAGGTGAGTCAGGCAATATCTTTTATTGGACCAACTTCTGCTGCTGAGAGAGAGAAGCTTTTGAGCCACACAGAGCTCTTCCTCAGGTCTGGGAAAGGTACTCCCCCGGTCACAGCAAAATGCAAAGTGAGCAGATTGTTTAGCATAAGGAGTTAGCACAATATGTTCTAACTCTAACTTGAATGGTCCCTTGTAATATGTACTAACTACTAATGTTAAACAATCTGCTCTATCTTGCGTTTTGCCTTGAGTCTGTGAATACATTTCCCAGACCTAAAGAAGAGCAGTGTGTGGCACAAAAGCTTTTGTGTCTCATTAGCAGAAGTTGGTTCAATAAAAGATATTACCTCACCCACCTTGTCTCTCCTTTTTGGGGAGAAGAGGAAAAGCAAACTCTAGTCAGCTTCATTTCATAAATTATAACACTGTCATTCCACCTACATTTTGTTGGTTTATTTGGAATTTGTTTATTTGGATGTATTAATGTGATACGTTATCATCATTATTCATGAAAGGGCATAGGAATTATGCAGGATATGCTCTGGATGAGGGGTCACCCTGACTTTACAGGTAAAGGATTTTGGTTGGGTAACGAAGGTTGGCCTCAATCAAGAAGAATGCAAGGGCTTTTTCCTGTCCTAGGGAGCAGTGACTATGTCAGAGGGTTCTGTTTTGTGTTGGGTTCCCCACCTGGACATTCTGTGCCTGTGTGGAGGAATGTGTAGGACTAGATCCATGCAGATCAGTGGCAGCAGAAGCAGACCTGACTCTCCACTGAGTACTGGTCAGACCGGTAGCAGAAGACTGATGACTCCACAGCAAGCCCCAGCTGAACCAGTGTCAGAACAGAGCTGACTTTACAAGAAGGTCCAAAGGATTAGTGGTTGTGTCAATGCTGAGCTCACGTCATAGTTGCCTGGCTCACCAGGTAGAAACAGAGCTGAAATCACAGAACTGGATCTTGTAGCTACACATTGGAGCAGCACCTTGCGGAGCAATTATCTTTGGAGTCTACCAGACCAGAAGAGGAGAGCCACCTGCAGATGCCCTTGGCTACTCGTGAGACCAACCTTACTTGTGAGAGGGGTTTTAGTTTGGTGGAGCTTGTGGTGAGACAGAGTTCTCGATCTCCATAAGTTGGACTTCTATTATTTAGGACTGGGGAGCTAACCAAACTCCTGATGCTTTGATTTGTGGTGTTCAGTGTTTTAAATGCAAACATATATATTGGGTTTTCATGGATCTTTTGACTCTTTTCCCCCAGATAAAAAGATACTTGTGTTCCATGTCCCCAAGGAGCTGAGTACTTGTGAGCAGAGAAAAACTGCTTGCACAGGAAACCACAGACGTTACAGATAATTTCCCAAAGCCAGAAGTAGGAGTATGGCCCTGGGTCAGAGCTCAAGTCATTGTTTAATTTATTTTCGAAAAGGACCCCTGACAGATTGAAGCTGGCCCTTGCTGTTGGCATGGTACCTGACAGAAGGATTACACATATTAATGTAACATTTTAAGTAACAATCTAGAGAGTGTGTAGTTAAATTGGATCAAATTTTCTGGCAGCAAAATCAGAGGGGATTGTAGGCATACTAGAGGACAGAATCAAACTGTAAATTAACTGGGAGATATTAGGAGCTTGGGCTGCATGCACAAAGATGAGGTTCATGCTGTGACAATAAAGTCATCTATCTAGGGAAAGGGAACAAATAGTACAGACATAAGTTGGGTAACAACTACTGGTAACGCACAGAATAGAAGAAAAACTTACAGGAGCTAGTAAATTGCAAACTGTATATGGTGTTACAATGTGTCATAAAACCCAGAGCTATTATCAAAAAATATGGTGTGAGGAGCTGGGAATGTGTAAAATTAGGGAAGAAAAAGAACTGCACTGCGTGTTCTCGTTACAATATCACTTGGAATGTTGTACAGTTTTGTTCCCATAGTTAAATAACAAGAACTGCTATGTATTGTAGGAAAGAGAAAGTTGGGATATAGGTTCTAACTGTGCTACAGACTAGTTTTTTGACCTATGCCAATAATTGTTTGTAGGTGCAAAAATATCAGCAAGGAAATTGCGCACACACATTTTTGTGTCTATATTTTTGGGGAGAAAAAAAGGAACTGACTTTAAAAATCTAGCCAGTCATCTCACAGTGCCTCCGTTTCCCAGTCTTCAAAATGGAAACAGTGGTGGCTATCCAGTTTAATGTATTGTCTCTACTTCTTTCTTACCATCTGGTAAAACTTAGCATAGCTATTGGAGATTCTCAGAGAGGTGTTATTTTATTGCAAAGTACTGACTGGGGATGAATGTGACATACAGTGATAATGCAAATCAAATATCCACACCAGTGATGGGAACAGCTTTCCTAGAAACAAACTGGGCGGTAATACATCTGTAACTCTAAAGCATTTCTGTACTCCGACTGCCTGAGACTATCCCATTCTGAGGCACTGACCTTGCATGCTGCTCTATATAAGTGGGCCACTTACTCCAAATGTTGCCCCATTAATTTCAGTGAGGAACTCTGTGAATGCAGGACCCTGCCCACATACATAAACTTGTAGAATGAGGATGTGGTAGCATCACAATAACATCATATTCATTATGGAGAAGCATTAAAAAATACTAACATCTTTCAACCCACTGTGTGATGTAATGTCAACACATGTATGTTAGTAAATTTTGGGAAAAATGATTGTTAATAATAACAATAATAATGACACTTAATTACATACTTTGTTCATTCAAATATTGTTCTACATGGCTCTGCCTTTTAGTACACAAAATATGCAGCACTTCATGCTGTTTAAGCCACAGAAACCGAGTGGTGCAGAATGAGCTATTGCCTAGCCATCCTTTTTCTGTGTAAATGTAATTTATTAACACCTGTTAAATGCAGCACTAACTGCAAATTACTTCACCAGTGCTGACCTATCGAAACTCCTGTTGTTTCTACAAAGCACTGCTGGCACAGGCAGTAAGATTAAAAAGTTAAGGAAGTACAGAAGAGAAATTGTAACATGGCAGAGCCTATAAAGGCCAGAAAATAAATGAGCTGAATGAATGCAGAGCAGATACCTTTGTTCTTTTAGAAATGTTGACAGATCTGAGGATTGAGTGTTTAAAAGGGAGCTCCCCTGCCCGCTATCCTTTCCTGATATTTTTCATACATATACATTAGTTGAGTATCTTTGCATTTTAATATATCTTATGCCTTAGTATCTAGGAACCGTAATTCCACAGCACTATATTGTCAGTTGTACTTTTAATGATGCTTAGGGGAAAATAGGCTTTCAAGGAGTCTTCTCATTTAGTCCCTCTCCTGCAAAAAAGGGCAGGAACTATCACAACTCTTTATGCTTCCTGGGGTACAGGGACTAGTTCTCCAAGCGCCATCTTCAAAAGAAAGTGGCCAAGGAGGTGGGGTATGTATTCAACCCTTTCCTTCACTGGAAGAACTGGCTGGGCATGAAAAGAGGAACATGTTGCACCCTCTTAGACTAGTGTAGCGTGTGAGGTCCTTTTTCTTTGCATACCCATAGAAAGGTGTCATAAGTGTGAAGTAGCCTAGAATTAGTGTTTACCTGTAAGGG